>PVJI01011990.1:0-53774 GCA_004026765.1 Micronycteris hirsuta | reverse complement strand
TTTCTTCAACATTGAAAACTTTTTAGGACTTCTAGCCAAGATGGAGTGTAGGTATACACACTTTGCCTCCTTGCACAACCAAAAGAAGGACAACAACAGATTTAAAAACAAAAAATAACCAGAATTGCTAGAAAATCAAACTGTATGGAAGTCCAACAACCAAGGAGTTAAAGAAGAAACACTCACCCAGACCAGTAGGAGGGGTGGAGAGGACTCTTAGCAAGGCGGTGGCCGGAGAAGCAGGGTGGGCGAGGCAGCGGCTGGCAGACAGGGCGGTCCCACATTTGTGTGTGGATAAACCAGGAGGAACAACTAGGGAGCAAGACAGACCCACAGCCCAGGGTTGCAGCGCAGGGAAATAAAGCCTTAAATCTCTAACTGCGAACACTTGTGAGGCTTAAGGCAGTGGGAGAAACTCCCAGCCTCACACCAGAGTTTGTTGAAGAGACCCACAGGGTCCTAGAACGTACACAAACCCACCCACTGGGAATCAGCACCAGAAGGCCCCAATTCACTTGTGGGTAGTGGGGGAAGTGATTGAAAGCCCACAGAGAGTGGAGTGAGCTGCACTCTTCCCTCTCCAGCCCCTTCCCTACAGACAGCATCACAACACAGTGACGTGGGTTACCCTACCCTGGTGAACGCCTAAGGTTCCACCCCTTACTACAGAACAGGTGCAGCAAAACAAAGAAATATGGCCCAAATGAAAGAACAGATCAAAGCGCCAGAAAAGAATACAACTAAGTGATGAAGAGATACCCAACCTATCAGATGCACAGTTCAAAACACTGGTAATCAGGATGCTCACAGAAATGGTTGAGGATGGTTGCAAAATAGAGAAAAAAGTGAAGGCTATGGAAAGTGAAATAAAGGAAAATGCACAGGGAACCAACAGTGATGGGAAGGAAGCCACAACTCAAATCAATAGTTTGGAGCAGAAGGAAGAAATAAACAGTCAACCAGAACAGAATGAAGAAACAAGAATTCAAAAAAATGAGGAAAGGCTTAGGAACCTCTGGGGAAACTCTAAAAGTCCCAATATCCAAATCATAGGGGTGCCAGAAGGAGAAGAGGAAGAGCAAGAAATTGGAAACTTATTTGAAAACATAATGAGGGTGAATTTCCCCAATCTGACAAAGGAAATAGATTTCCAGGAACACCCGGAAGCTTGAGAGTCCCCCAAAAGTTGGACCCAAGGGAACACCCACCAAAGCACATCATAATTACATTACCCAAGATGAAAGATAAGGAGAGAATCTTAAAAACAGCAAGAGAAAAGGAGACAGTTACCTACAAAGGAGTTCCCATTAGACTATCAGCTGATTTATCAAAAGAAACCTTATAAGCAAGAAGGGGCTGGAAAGAAGTATTCAAAGTGATGAAAGGCAAGGACCTACCTATGTCCAAGATGACTCTCTCCAGCAAAGCTATCATTTAGAATGGCAGGGCAGATAAAGTGCTTCCCAGATAAGGTCAAGTTAAAGGAATTCATCATCATCCAGTCCTTATTACATGAAATGTTAAAGGGACTTATCTAGAAAAAGAAGATGATCAAAACTAGGAATAGTAAAATGACAACAAACTCACAGCTATCAACAACTGAAGCTAAAAAACAAAAAACAAAAACAGAAACAAACTAGGCAAAGAACTAGAACAGGAACAGTATCACAGAAAGGGAGATCACCTGGTTAGTTATCACTTGGGAGGGGGAGGGGAGAGAATGGGAGAAAAGAACAGGGAATAAGAAGCATAAATGGTAGGTACAAAATAGACAGGGGGAGGTTAAGAATAGTATGGGAAATGGAGAAGCTAAAGAACTTATGTGTACGCTCCATGGATATAAACTAAGGTGGGGGAATGATGGTGGGTTGGGTACAGGGCAAAGGGGAATAAAGGGGAGAAAAAATGGGACAACTGTAATAGCATAATCAATAAAATATACTTAAAAATTTTTTTTACACATCAAAGGACTATTAGTAGTGTGAAAAGGCACTCCCTGGAGTGGGGGTAAATATTTGCAAATCATCTATCGATAGGGATTAATATCTAGAATATATAAAGAACATTATAACTGCAAAACAAAACAAAACAGTCTGATTAACAAGCAGGAAAAGGACTTGAACAGACATTTCTCCAAAGAAAATGTACAAACGACTAATGAGCACTTGAAAAGATGCTCACCATCACTAATCATCAGGGAGGCGTAAATCAAAACCACAATGAGATATCACTTTACACTCATTAGGATGGCTCTTATAGAAACAAGAACAAAAAACACATAAAAATAATAAGCATTGCCCAGGATGTGGAGAAATTGGAACCCTGTGGATTGCTGGTGGAAATGTAAAATGGTGCAGCTGTTGTGGAAAACAGTATGAAGCTTCCTCAAAAAATTAAGCAGAGAATTACTACCCTGTGGTCCAGCAACTCCACATATATATTCAATCACATTAAAAGGAGAGACACAAAGATATTTATTCACCCTGTCTGTGCGTCATTATTACAAATAGCCAAAAAGTGGAAGCAACACAAGTGTCCATCAACAAATAAATGGATAAACAAAAGGTTCTGTAGATATACCATAGTGGAATATTATTCAGCCTTTAAAAAGCAAGACGACTCTAATATATGCTGGGAGACATTACATGAATCGCAATTCAAGGACAGGGGTTCCATGATCCCCTTACATAAGGTACCTGAAATAGTCAAATTCATAGAGACAGAAAATCGAATTGTGGTCGCCAGGGCTGGGGAAGAAGGGAGTGGAGAATTACTGTTTAACTTCTACAGAGTTTCAGTTTGAGGTGGGTGGTGGTAATGGTTGCACAGCAATCATAAAGCAAGTGATGTCACTTATAAATGGTTACAATGGCAAACATTATAGTATGTATATTGTAGTGCAACAAAAAAGATCTCCTCTTACAAAGATCACTGAACCGACTAATTATTTAGAGAGCGTATTAAGCCACTCTGCCATATGCCATTATCCTCAGTGTTCAGATTTAGTCTTCACGGTTGTCTCCTGACACAAATGTGAGGGTCATGTTGGGGAGGATTCGTACCAATCACCTTGTGTGCCAACAAGAGTCACAGTTACCATTCGTTGCTTGTCTGTCAGGTGACAAGGTGATTGTATCCATTGTCTTAAAGACTCAATGTAACTTATGAAGGCGATGTATCATCCTGGGGCTTAGTGGTTCTGTAACTTACCCACCGTTAAACAGTCCGCCGTTCTCTTCTCTTGGGCCTTTCACTGCTCCTAGCGTGGTGGCCGGTAATAAACAGGAGGTAGGAGGGGGAGGAGGGTGGGACAGACAGACAGATGTTTGTCCTAAGAATTATCTGTGTATGTGTATGGGGGGCAGAAAGAATCATTTCCTCTTCTTTGTAAATAAACTAAGCTGACCTGGTCTTGTATCCATCATTCTCGGTTGCTTTTCCTAAATAACCACTGGGAAGTGAGCCCAGGAGCTGCCGTGGTGGCGGCTGGATGCAGTGCCCCATGGCACACACAAAGGGCCCAGGGGGAGATAGCAGCAAAATGCTGGGTGAGGATGCGGACCCACACCTCAGAGTTATTAGCTGGCAGGTATGTGTTGTCTGTCCACCACACGGTCAGCAGAATACATAAGCAACCTAAGTCTTAAGTACGAAAAGGGAAACATGATGCAATGCCCTTTTCTATTCTTTTCTATCAGGCCCAAGGGAACATGGATGTCCATCCAGCTTCTCCAGGTTCTCCCGACAATGAATAGGGTTCAGTGTGATGATCTGAATGTCTGGTTAGCATTTCAGAGGACTCTTCACCTCACATGTCCCTCTCCTTGAACTTGTGGTGTGCCTTGGCAGAGAGTGTGAGAGGGTGGGGGGCAGATATACCCCACCAAACTAGGACTTCCCTTCTCAGGAGTCTGCTTCTCCCAACCACGGCCCAAGCTGAGCTGTGCCGTGCTCAGCAGCCAGGAGGTCCTCCTCACAGAGGATCACAGTGTTTGCATGCGCCCAACACCCTTATCCTCCTGGCCCACTCAGGGTTCCAAGGGCAGGGAATTCTCTTGAGCTCTCCAGGCTATTTTATACCCTAATGGGCCCAGCACCTTTATTTTTAGAGGATCATCTCTATATCAGACCTAATATACTAAAATGCATCCCATATGTAATAACCTTTTTCTTTGTTGTTAAAAAACTTGAAATTTAAAAATTAAAAAAAAAATTGTTTGCCAATGAGTAGTTTATTTACTGTGATGTCTCAGCAATCATGTGCATTCTTGAGAATTTCCAGAGTGAGAAAAACTAGCTTCAATGGTTTAATAAATGCATGAAATGTTTATTCATGAGAATGACAGTTAATGGACTCAACGTGATACATGCTGTTGACATTTAATTAAACATTTATTAACTTAGGTTTTGCACTTTTCCCTTTGTACTTTGAGCCTTTCTTTTTCCCTTCTCTCCTCCCCTCTTTTCTCTCCTTCCCCCTTTTCTTTCCTTTCATTCTTTCAGTTATCAGATCTTTGCAAAGATCTCAGGCCTTAACTCCCACGCTAGCCAATGGATAAAATAGTGCGACCAGTTCCCTTAAAGTTTCTTATGTGTAGCTTTATTTCATACAACTCATAAGGGTAGGTATTAAGTTGGATCATATAAATCACTGTTTTCATTTCTCTCTCTCTTTTTTTTTTTTGGTAAAATATGACAATTTAATCTATTTGGTTACAAATCCAATAGACTTTTTCCTGAGGACAGGTAGAGTTACACTGGAGAGCTAAGACTAATGAGCAGAGGGCTGTGCCTGTGGCAGGCACTCAGGAAGGACTTGCTGAATGAATGAATGCATGAACATACCAATGGAGGACCCAAAAGATGAAACTAAACAAACAGAAACAAAACTGCATGGCACAGACTGTGGGAGTGGAACAGAATATATTTAGTCCTGCAAAGCACTTGGGCAATTGCTTTAGTCTTTTTAACAAACATTCTCTTTTCAATTTAATTTTGTTTTGTTAGCAAGAGAAAGCAGGACCGTTCTGAAAGCAGTCCTAGCATATCTCCCTGCTGACTCTCCTCCTCAGTGAAAAGAAAAATGGAAACATCGCAGGAGTTGAAGGAGGAAAAGAAGCATCGTGGCTCTAAGAGAGGAGACTGCAGAGGCTGGTAGAAATTTCATGAAGTGTGTTGCTTTTCACTTGGCAGCAAGGACGATCTCCATGGGCAGCATCTTAAAGTGAAAGTCCTGGTGTTCCTGATCCTTCTCCTTCCCTGTGATCCCAGAGAAGCCAACAACTCTATTTCTCTCCAAGCGACAGTTCTAGAGGAAACAGAGGATTATCAAACCTTAAGGATTCATAGGACTTCAACTTTGGGGCCATCCACCCACCCATTTCTGGGTCCCCTCAGCCGTTGCAGACTGCGATGTGGCAGATTCTGTCTAGGTGCTGGGACAAGGACAACATTTAAGATATCAGACACAGTTCCAAACTAGAGAGGAAATGCATCTTGTGTAGGGAGAGTGAATGTGACTAGTGATAGAAGAGAAGAATAGGTGGGAAATGCAGGTCCTGCATACCGATAGCATGGGCTTGGGGAGAATACGAATGCATTTTGGATCGCATCAGGTTGACACTCAAGATAAGACACAGAATTGTCAGATCAAGTAACCCCCAAATACATATTGTTGTCCCTAATGATACAAACCACTTGTTCTCACCTGGAGGAATTTTGCGTTTACTGATTTCACAGGCAATTCCCTCATATGTGATCGGGCAGGTACACACGCATTTTCCGTCCACCAGAAGCACGGTACCCCCATTTTGGCATGGGAAGCATTTTTTTGCACTGTATTCATTGACATAATCTTCAATGGCTCTTTCCAAATTTTCTTTCTTTTGGTATGCATCTTTCATTGTCACTGGAATCAGATTATATATAGGAGACAGCTGCAAGAAAGCAAAACATTTAATTTTAGGTCTTAGTCTACTGATGGAGTCTCTAACATTCTTCAAAGAATTATTTGTTCATTAATTAAGTAATTCAGTAAAGGCTTAGTGAGGGATTGTTATTGCCAGATACAATTTTAGCCTTTAAAACTATACTAGTGACCAAAGTTGGTGATGATCTCTCTGGTCATGGAGATGACATTATGGAAGTAAGCAGACTGGTATTAAAATAATCATATAGATATATTTAAATGGGGACTACAATATTGTTATAAAGGATGAGTATATGTGTTTTAAAAATGAACCATCATGGATTTACGCTTTTGGCAGTAGAATTTATGGACATACTATTTCCTGAGGTGTTTTTGTGTTCCCCCCTCTTCTCCTCTTCCAGAATATAACCAGGCATTTGTCTTGTTTAAGAGGAAGGTTGTGTGCAAGGCCAAGTCCAGAATGCCCTGAAAGTCAACTATTTACTGACTTATTTCTTTAAAAGCTTGAACTCATTGGGAAATTTTTGCTGGGAAATGTATGAGAAGAAGGGCAGCGAAGGAGGAAAGTCTTCTAGACCAGTAAGGGGACAGAGTTAGCATGGACCTCAAGTAGCAGGAAAGCATCGTTAGATCCGTGGCAGTTATTTTGGCCTGGAAGGTTGGGAACCACCAAACTTCAGGTGAGCACGTGAATGTAGTCGTCAAGGTTGTCAGGGTGACCCCAGTGGACTGTACATGTACAGACCTCACATTCCCATTTCCAACAGAAGCATTAAGATCCTTGTATAAATTTCAGCAACAAGGAAGAACATCCCTGAACTCTATCCAACACATGAATGAAGGGTAAATTTTCCTTCATTCATGGAGGGATGGGATCTCGATATCAAATTTAATTAGGCTTAAAGAAAATGAAGTAAAATGATTTATTTTGCACACTTAAGTTTCTGGAGTAAGACGCAAAGTTGCTACAACTGAATCAGGGAAGCTCGGACAGGCTTTCCTGAGAAAATGACTAGTAAGCTGGGATTCGAAGGTGTTAAGCAAGAAAGAAGAGTATTGTACTCATACAGTGCAGAACTCAAAAGCTTTGTATAGCGGAGGGACCACTGCTTCTGGGCCTTTTGGCTAAGATCAAGTACATAATGGAGATACCATAACATACATGAAAACTTGGAACATATGTCCATTAAATGTAAGCAGATTTAATTACGTGACTATAAATAGCTGTTTGAGTGGAAGAATTGTAACAAATTGAGGCCCTTTGGTGGCATGGCACTATGAAACAAGAGACCCCCAAATTTACAAGAAATTGGAATCTAATGATTCAAGAAAGAACATATAAAATATATACCAGGAATTCCTGCAGAAGAGTAATGACAGGTAAATATTGTCAACTAATCCTTTTACTAGGCACAAGGAGGAAGATGAACAAATTAAAACCAAAATGAAAAATGCTTGAAGGCCCTGGAGGATGAACAATGTGACAAAAAAGTGACAAGGTAATAAAGACCTGGGAGGAGGTGAAAATTCAGTGAGGTGAGCCCGGTGTTTGGGGCCACCAGACCCCTTGGCACATTTCCTGACTGAGGAAGGGGCAGGCAAATGGCTAAGTCGCAGACGAAACGTATTACTGGACTCGGCAGGGGGGAGGGAAAGGTTGGAATTCAGGGCTGACAAAGGGTCCTAACCCAAAGGACTGTAGTCCTAGAAGCAAGAGGCAAGTGGAAGTAGCGTAGCCCTGGTAAAGACTGCGTCTTGGTTTGGGTTAAAATAATCCTGATTTATTAGTACTCTGAAGCTTTCCAGATGTAAATATATATTTCCATGGGAGGAAAATAAAATCATCTCACTTCTACAACAATTTTTAAAGTATAATCTCCAGCCCACAATCAAAATAACTAGGTACACAAGGAAACAAAGCAACATGATTGAAAGCCATAGAAATCATAGAAATTGGAGGGACTAGCCAAAGAACATATATGCGTTACCCATAGACACAGACAACGAGGTGGTGGTAGCTGGGGGAAAGGAGGATGGAGCCAGGGTGGTAGTGGGCAAAGTGGGGCGTAATGGGGACATCCGTAATGGTGTCAACAATAAAAATAAAGTTAAAAAAATAAAAAGAAATAATAGAAACTGGAGACAGACCAAGGGGGGGGGGATGAGCAGATTTAAGTTATCAGACATAGATTTTAAAATGATTTCATAAGCAGGGGGATAAGACAAGCTTGCAAATGTTAGCAGAGAACAGTAAACTATTTTTTTAAATGGAAGGTCTGAAAAACGGACAGACATAGGAGAACTTGATAGTATAATAAACAAATTGATGGGCTTGTTAAAGGGCAGATGTGACAAAAATGAAGGAGAGTTAATGACCTGGAATGTAGGTCAGAAGAAAAATGATGAACAATGAAGTACGAAAAGATAAAAGTTTGGGAAATACAGAAAAAAGGAAGAAAACATAAAAAAGCGAGAAGGTAAAGGATGTATATAATCTGAGTCCCAGAAAGAGAGAATTTATAAAAAAAAATTTTTGAAGAATAATGGCTGAGAACAGTCTAGATGTGGTAACAGACATCAAGACACCCCCTTAATGAAGAGCAAGATTAAACAGTTTTCTTTTTGCATCTAGGCACATCAGAGTAAAATTGCTAAAGAAAACCCCAACAAAACCCACAAACAATGATAATGAAGAAAATCTTAAAAGCAGATAGTAAAAACTCATAGTACTCTTTGAAAGTAGACTGACGTCTGATTTTCATAGACATAAAAAATATGCCACTGATCAGCAGTACAATTTAAATTGTTCTAGAATAAAGAGATAGTCATAGGAAATTTTTTTAAAAAGTGAACTTAAGACACACACACAAAACAACTCTAGGCTTATTGTAGGTAAAAATATAAAAGCAAAACAGTAAAGCGTCTGAAGGTAACATAGGAGAGCATCTTTAAGACCTTGAGGTAGAGGATGACTTTAAACAGGACACAAAAGCACTAACTCTAATGAAAAGAAATATACATTTAACTATATCAAAATAAAAAAAATCAATGTGATAATTCCTGATAGCATGCCCCAAGAAGGACGCAACATCGCTTTGGGGTCTTCTTACCAAAAACACACCACCTTAATCTACTCTGGGCCTAAACTGAGAGACATTTGATACCAGTGACCAACACGCATGAAAAATGTTGAGGTCCTGAAAGACAAGCAAAGTCTGAGGAATTGTCACCAATTGGAGGAGACTAGAGGGACATGACCACCACATGCAGTGGGAGATCCTGATTGGGTCCTGGGACAGGAAAGAGGACAGTAGCAGGGGAAACGGGTGATATTTAAATAGGGTCTATGGTTTAGTCAATGTGAGTGTTCTGGGTTTGCTGAAAGGCACCGTGGTTATGTAAGTTGTTAACGTTTGGGCTCCTGTGTATAGGGTGTAGGTGAACTCTGTGCCGTTTGGGCAATTTTATGATAAGTCTACCAGTATTTCAAACTAAAAAGTAAAAAACAGGACATCAACGATCAAAAATACCATCAAAGGTGAAAGTCCTCAAGTAAGAGAAGACATTTCTAACACTTTCAAGTAGGAGAGTCCCATATCCAGAATGTGTTGAGAACTTCTACAAAGTCAATGGCGGCCCGCCAGGACAGCCCTGTACGGGTCAGTGCGTAGGAGATGAATTTCAGCTATGTCATATTTACTTGGAAGAAAGAAACCACTTACCAATGTTGCCACATTGGCACAAACAATGTAAGCATGTGGTGGCTTTCTTTTGATTTTTATGAAAAGAAATTCATCTTGTTTTACCCTTCAAAGGAAAGTCAAGGCCAGATCATCTAAGATACAGGAATAGGGGGTCATGGACACAACACAGTTTGGATGAAATGCATAAACAGTGTTCAAAGAGATCAAGATGAAGGACATGTAATGACAGCAGCTTTAGAGGAATCTCAAACCCCAGCATCGAAGAATCCCACAGGAAGACAAACAGCAATTCCAATGCCCTTTGTGAAGTTTTCCTGAAGAGCCACATCTTTTTCTGATGAACTTTGGCCTTCTGTTAAGTAAAAAAATACTTATAAATTTTCTCCTACTCTCACTAACCCTATCATTCTACCATTTGTAGGTAGATATATTTTCAGTGGATGTAGCTGATCATGAAACTTGCTGAAAGGCAATATAGTTTAATATCAGGTACTTGGGATATTATGTTAAGTATTATATTATAATACTAAGTGTTGAGATTTCTATGGGCTTCTAAACTAATTCAACTACATGTACCAAATGTAGTTTGTTGATAGGGGGAGTGTTATTTCCATCCCTAAATAAGAGAGTTGGGAGGGATTTTCACTCTGTGGTTACAACCAGGACTGTGGCTCAGAGCACTGCAGCCCTTTAAAGTACTGATGCTCGCCCTGGCTGGTGTGGCTCAGTGGATCGAGCGCGGGCTGCGAACCAAAGGGTCGCCGGTTCGATTCCCAGTCAGGGCACATGCCTGGGGTGCAGGCCAGGTCCCCAGTGGGGGCCACATGAGAGGCAACCACACATGGACGTTTCTCTACCTCTCTTTCTCCCTCCCTTCCCTTCTGTCTAAAAATAAATAAATAAAATCTTAAATAAAATAAAATACTGATGCTCTTCAACATCTGGTGCATCATTGTCAAGTTGCACAATATAACAAAAAATCGTAGGTTAACTGGTTCATAATTACTCAAGTTGTTCCAGAAAGACATATGGGTAGATAAGAGTGGTGGAGGGAAAAGAAAAAAGGAGAACTGAGAATAGGAAAGGCAAGATGAAGGAAAAAGCAACACAAAAGTCCCAAATTCAGGGGAACCCACCCATTTGCACACAGTGGGTCACAGATTTGGTTATATTTTCCAGCTCATTGAGTAAGACAACTGAATTTAATGATCACATGCATAAAAAACAAAAACAAAAACAACTTCCTGATTCCCAAGAGAAACGAAATGATCCTTGACACTGAGGTAAGGAGTAACATCTCCCCTGAGTTCTCATAGAGGAGACCTAATAGACTTTCCTTTCCCTAAAGGCTCAATAAACACTTCTCTGTGTCAGACGTGGTAGTGTGATGCCACCCACAGACGAGGACAATCAAGGGCACATAGAAGGGAACTAACAATTTCTGAGCACATATTTTGTGCCAGTCTGTGTTATAGGCTTTGCATGTGCAATCTTATTAAATCCTTAAAAGAAACCCAGAGCCCTGGAGAATTTAGTGTTGCAGAAGTCAGAAATGACCACTCCTCTGGTGAGGGACAATGACCCAAGCTCAGCCTGGGTTGGTCTGATGCCCTACTCTGTGCCTTTCTTCTCTGCCATGCTTCTTCCTGGGGACGAGATGGGCATGCCTTTGAATGCTCACATCTCTTTCAGATGAAAGAACTGTTCATTTGAACCAACAGTTACATGTCATTAGAGAATGACAAAATCTTCTATCTGAAAATATACATTCCTTACCTTTTCATTTACGAGCACTGGGGCATCACTTAAGGAAGACGCCCAATCTACAAAGTCAGTCGCATCCACCGTTTGGGCTTCTTTGAGAAGCTTCTCTTTCAGCCGAAGCGCATACTGTTTCGTTCCTCCTCTGATGAGCGAAATAACATTATCGATGATGCTGTCGCTGGTGATGTTTACTGAGAAGAGACAGAGAATGTAAGTCAGCGATTTTTCATTCTGTAATGCTTGGTAAACATTTATTGAGCCCCTTTTGTATAGTCTAATATATTTATTGAATTTTACTTGTAAGTATTATGTATGCAGCTTTTTCAGCCCAAATCTCCAAGGGCAATTTTTATTAGTAGCTGCTTGTAGACTTCAATCATCTTTTTCTTAAAAAAATGGTACCATGATTGAGATACATGGGTAATTCAAAGTTAATCACTTATGCATGTGCACACATGAGAACTAAACATGAATTTAAATGTATTATGTAATATTTTCTTGCTGCAGAATTACCTTCATAATTATATTTTATATTGGTTTGCCTTAAACTATTTTAATATCATAAAAAAATCAAAGAGTACAAAAAAAATAAAGTGAAAAGCAAAATTGCTTTCTACTCTAAATGTCTACCCATTTTCTCCCCCAGTCTTTCTCTCCAGACTGAAGCACTTTTAACAAACTTTTGTAAATCTCTTAGACTTCTGAGTGTTTTGAACTAAAAAAAACTTTCAAGGTGATTTTTTTAACCTTCCTCAATTTTGTGGACAAGAAAGCTAAGACTCAGAGAGTTGGAACGACTCGCTCAAAATCACACAGTTTGTTTAAGGGTCAAATATTGAAATGACGACATGTAATGGAAAGGTCAGTTTGCTTTTCAGTCCATCAGGGGTTTCCAATCATGGCCACACGTTAGTGGTTTCTGTGCTTTAAAAAAACCAGGCTTTTCTATTTTCTGCTTCCCCACTGTCTGCAAAGGCGAGTCTTAAACACCTGTATTTCAGAAAATGCTCTCAGGTTTTTCTGACTAGGGTAAAACTTGAGAATTCCAGCCCTGCCTCATTAACCATGGAAGCAATATTTATACTAAAGATATTTATATTTTTAAAAGGCTTATGAACTGATTTATTGTTAAGGATGGATTAGAGATTTCTTTTTTTCAGTTTTTCTAAAACATCATTGGCACACAACATTGTCTCACTCTAACCTGCATGTCATACTGACTTGACCTGTATTATTGTAAAATAATTACCACAGTAAGTTCATGTAACATCCATCATATCGCCTAGTTACAATGTTTGGTGTGGGATGTGAACTTTTCGGATCCACTCTCTTAGTAACTTTCAAATCCACCATATAGCATCATTACTTATGCACAGTCATCACGGACATTACAGCCCTGATACCCATTTCTCTTCTAATTGTACGTTTGTACTGCTTGACCCATTGACGGAAGGTGGATTAGGGATTTCAAGTCAGGTGGAAGGCTGAGTTGGAAAGAGAGTTTTGGTCTTCTTTCTTAACATACGGTACTGTCACTTGCCCTTTTAGAAGCTTAATTAAAATTAGAGAAAAAAAAGAAAATTATTTCCTCAAGATGTTATGCTACCATTGCCATCACAAATGTACAAATCTGTCACGACTGCAGAGGGAACAGGCCCCCTGGAACTGTGCGCCACACAATCTGCACAGTGATGGAGTCGGTGAGATTCATGTCCCTGGGTTCATTGTGTTTCTAGCAATTTGGGAACCACTGTAAAGAGAAAATAGTTTTTTAGCAGTTCTGTTTTTTTTTTTTTTTTTAATAAAGAGGGTAGACAATAAGCGGGCTCCTAGTGACAGGGCAGTGCTAATTGACACACCCCCCTTATTAATTAATTAATTAATTTCTATAGAGAGGGGAAGGGAGGGAGAAAGAGAAGGAGAGAAACTTCTATCTGTTGCCTCTTGCACACTTCCAACTGGGGACATGTCCCACAACCCAGGCAAGTGCCCTGACAAGGAATCGAACCAATGACCCTTCAGTCTGTAGGCCAGCATTCAGTCCACTGAGCCACACCAGCCAGGACCCCCTATTTTTTAACTTAATAAGTTAGGCCTTACCCCTTACCACTTATACTTACCAGTTTTACCGTCACCCCTCTTTACACAATCATTTTTATCAAGCTGTCCTCCGAGTCCAACTCCAAAATTTGCAGATATATCCAAATTATACCCAAGGCATCTCTTTACATCCTCTAATTCAACACCTGTTTAATGTATTTAGTTGAAAATTATTAGATAATATCTAACAATATCATAAATAAATTCCAGTTTTGATCTTTTGTAGGAACATACTTGGATTCCTACACATTTTTATTAAACACACATACATGCTGTATCTGTCCTGCCTTGTCCACATATTTGATTCTAGTGGCCTCCTTTTGACTCTGCTTGTCAACTTGCCAAAGGACATGTAACTTTACCCCTTGTGGAAAAGGGAGATAGCTCATACTAGGGTGGTTATGTTAATGTATGTAGTTAGCTAGTTATAAATAAATAAAGGAAGGGTACAAATGGAATGAGACATTAAGCCAAATAAACTAGGAAGATGAGTCAGATATGAAGCCTAATCTACTAGGGAGCTAAATCAGACATTAACCCTCATTCACTAAGAAGCCACAGGATTCACGGGCTCTCCAGGGGACAGCCGCGTCCTCCTCCAAGGGGACATGATCCCTGAATTGGGAGGGAAGAATCCATTACTGGTCATTAACTGGGATTACCCAGGGAAGGATCAGAACAGCAGGGGAAATTCCTTTGCTCAGTCCAGGTGCCGTAGAAACCAGATGGGGCAACAGAACTTTGGGGCATGCGCAGTGGGGGCCCAAATGGTGACATAAAAGGGAAGAATCTAGCCTAGGGAAATCTGGGGAAAGGATTGGATTGAATGAGGGCATGGAATCCCAGAAGGTCCAGGAAAGGAATTCATTTATGGGGAGAGCCCAGCACAAGCCTGGGAAAACCCAGGAAGCAGGTTGGGTAGTGTGAAGGCAAGCCTGCTCATTCCCCAAAACCAAGAAAATAGATGGAGGATTGTCAAGGATCTCGGAGCAGTTGCTACGAGAGCCTGCTCGCCCTCCACATCCCTCAGGACATAGCATTTTCCCTCACCCCCATACATCTTGCCACTACGTTTAAACTTCTCCCACGTGGGTGCCCTTTCGAATTCCTTTCTCAAGTTTCCACCACAAGCACTTGTTTTCACCAGTGAGGACAGTTGTAGTTCTAAGATTAAAGATCTTAGCCCTTGGAGCTTTTCCATCCCAAAACTGGTAGCCTGAAGGGTTTCTTGTGTTTTGATCACCCCTGCTGAGCGTTTTTCTTCTGATTTTCAGGTGACTCAAGACGCAGTGCTCTTGTGCCCCTGCCCCTCTGATAGCTATCAGTACAGCTTACCAGGCAGGGCTCAGAGATCTCATAATGCTATTTTGCAGGCTTGAGCCCTGTGAGGCAGTCTAAGCCAAGAAACCTCATACTTCCCTTCCCCAAGTAAGGTTTCTTCTACCTGCCCAAACTAGCCTGCGGCATTATGAGCAACTGCTTCTGACTATGACATGTTTATTTCATTCCTAGTGTGTTTACCAACTGCGGGGATGGTGTTTGGCTTTAAGATCAGAGATGCACCCCATTCTTCACTTTATGCTGCCAGGGGCTCCAGGGAAGAAGCCCCGGAAGTGGTTTTGGGCAACACTTTCCTTCCTCAGAGATGCCTCCAAAATTTTGAGGACAGAGAGAGGAGACATGCTGACATCGATCACCTCTTTAAGAAATAGAACAGCTTGCCATAATGATAAGATAAATAAATAAAACTGATTAACATCGTCTTTTGCATCTACTTCGTTCCTCAAAGCTTTCAATAAAGCCTGCAGACCAAGATGGCAACCACACAACACGCAGGACTAACCTGTACCTGCCGCAAACATGGGTGATCAACCGTGGCCTGCCTTCTGGGATTTCAGGCGTGGTCGGAAGCTGCCACTGTGTGATCGGAATTGTCATCCTACCAGGTAAAGCTCATTTTCTACCCTTGCTTTAAATGTTAGATGTATGTGATGTTAACATTGCTTCTTCCCTCTCAATACTGCAGAATACTTTGGAAGGAAATGATCATATTCAGCAGCCTGGTTCAATGATTACATATATGCAATAATATAAATATGTAATCATTGAACCAGGCTACTGAAAAAGAAATAGGTTACATAAATTATGTCTCTTGTACTTTCACCTTTTAAAAAGGACTTCACTAAAAGCAACTTTACCAAATACTATTAAATAGCAATATGATTTCTGTTGCTGACTAGTTCAAGACCAAGTCCTCTTGTTTGAGGTAGAAGTCAGTTTGCTGTTTGACAGGGTTTAAATGCCAAAGGGCAGGGAGAATGTTCTCTCAGGAAGCAGGTTACATTACTCTATTCTAGAGACTTTAACCATTGAAAGAGGTTAGCAATAGAAATAATGGTCGGTTAAAACATTACTAGAAGTTAGACCACTTTTTCTAGGTGTACCTTTTTGCCTCATGGAAGCTCTATCCAAAACATATATTAGTTCATATATTCCTCCTAGAGACCCAGAGCTACTGTAGT
Organism: Micronycteris hirsuta; assembly: GCA_004026765.1. Taxonomy (NCBI): domain Eukaryota; kingdom Metazoa; phylum Chordata; class Mammalia; order Chiroptera; family Phyllostomidae; genus Micronycteris; species Micronycteris hirsuta. Next base: position 37,755 of record PVJI01011990.1, on the reverse strand, counting down.
GAGTTCCATAGTTTTCCAAAAATGCGAAATATTCCCCCTTTTCGTAGGTGGTTGGCAGGTTTTTTAAATCATCCACGAAAGACGATGTCAGCACCACATTCCGGCTTCTCATCACAAATCTTCCCAGATCAACTTCTCCTTTCACATGCAGAAACATTTTTTCCTTTGTTGTAGACAGGAGAAAATAAATGTGAGTTTAAGCACCATTGTTTCAAGTCTAAAAATCTCAGAATTTGAGATTTTCACAGGCGATACATTTCTTTAGCCGTGACTGTATGATACCCTTTAACCCGGGAGAATGGCAAACGTCCATGACCGCTGATACCACTGATGTACACGTACCACAGCCAGGGCCCTCTCGCACACTGCCGGTGGGAGTGGAAAATGGCGCAGCCACTTTGGAGAACTGTTTGAGTTTCTTACAAAAGCAAACGCACAGCAACCCTATGGCCAGCAATCCTACGTTTACATTTTTACTTAAAATAAAACAAATTGTCCACAGAAAGACCCGTAGAAGACTTTTATAGCAGCTTTAGTCAGCATAGCTTAAAATTGGAAATGACTCAAATGTCCATCAACAGGGAAATTAATAAACAAATTGTAGTATATTCACACAAAGGAATACCAGTTAGCAATAAAAAGAAATGAACTGCTGATAACATGCAACAACACGGGTAAATCAAAACCATTATGCTGACTGAACTAAGTCAGACACAAAAGAATGTATACTGTATGGTTCCGTTTTTATGAAGTTCTGGAACAGCGGAAACGAAGTTATGGTCAGAGACCTCTTGTTGTCTGTTGCCTCCCAGGTGACAGGGGATTGACTGCAAAGGGCATGAAGGAGTTGTCTTGAGGTCATGGAAACGTACTGTATCTTGTTTGAGGAGGTAGTTACGCAGATGGATACAATAGTCAAAACTCATGGAATTACACACTTAAAATCTTTGCGTTTTATTGTATGCAAATTATACCTCACTAAGTTGATTTTAAAATGTTAACAATGGAAGGAAATGTAGACATTATCTGTGAAGCCCAATCTTTTTACTTTGCAGATGAAGAAACTGATCTAAAGGTGTCAAGTTACTGGCCACAATGACACAAATAGACTGTGACAACAATTGGTACTAAAAACCTAGGTCTCAGGTGTCCCTCTTCCTTCTACTATGTCCTCTCGATCTTTGATAACTAAGACGGAATAGACAATATTTTAAGACATGGGTCTCAAGCCAACCTAACACAGCTCAACAGTTAAATGTTCCCCAAGCTGATGGCTTGCACTAATAAGAGAAAATTGGGGTAGTGATGAACTATGTAACTAAATCTAGACTGTCCTAGCCAAAACTGAATTGAAATTGTCACCCGTAATTCTGTACATTATTCTTTTGAAATTCTCCTGCTGTAGCTGTGGTCAGCACATGTTGATTACATGAGAGTTAGAAACATTTTATTATTATTTTTTAAAAGGTATATCTCAGTGTATGTGAACTTCACACCAAACTTTCCATATTATAGAAGCATAATTAGTCACACTGCATGACTTAACTGCAGGTGATAGTGAGTGATTCAGTTTCTAACAAAAATCCTAAAGAAACTTACTGCAGATACACTAAGTCATACAAGTTCTCCGTCTGGTGACTTGCATAATAATTCTCAGTGAAGCCTCAAAGAGGGCCAAAATGTATTTGGATTCCTTTGGGTGTTGCCAAAATTGTCAGAAAGATGTTATATTCTTTGGCCCAACTTACTTTGGAGGTAGACCTTAAGTCATTCCGATTCAAACGTACTGCGGTTTCTTCCATCTACAGACATTTACAAAAATCTCTTGACCTCTCTTATCCAAACATTGCTACTTGTTTCTTTGCTTAGAAGCAAAATCCTCTTACAGAGCTTTCTATGCCATCTGTTTCCAGTTCTCTTTCCAGTTTCTCTTAAATCGAACCCAATCCTGCCGCTGTCCTTACGACCCTAACAAAACCTCTCTTGTCAAGCTCACCAATGACCTTCAAAAGGCTAAAGCCAGTTGCTTCTCAGTCCTCATCTTCTCTGACATAATTATTAGCATACTTGACACGGTTTACCACTCCTTTCTTCTTGGTAGGGTTTCTTTTCTTGTCTTCTAGGGCAGTTCCTCTCAAACTGTCAAGTGGGAGCAAATCACCTAGAGAATCTTGTTGAAGTGCAATTCTGATTCAGTAGGTCTGGGGTTAGAGCCTGCAATTCTAGTTTCCCAGGGTTGTAGATGCTGCTGGTCCCTGGACTACACTGTGAGTAGCAAGGTTCTAGGACATTCCAGTAGCTGCATCTTGCTTCCCTTTGCTGCTTCCTGTTCTTTCTCCAGACTTTCTGTTGAAGTTTCTTGGCTTTAGTCTTTGATCTTCTTCTCTTTTCTACATATATTTACTCTTAGTGGGCTCACCAAACCCTATGGCTTTAATCACCATCTATGTATAAGGACTCCCAAATTTGTAGCTCCAGCCTAGACCTGTTTCCCAAAGTCTAGAATCAAAACACCAACTTTCTGCTTGACATCTCCAGTTGGAGGTCCAATAGGCATCTCATCCTAAATCTAACTGAAACTTAACCCTGGGGCTCTCTTCCCAACTTGCTCTCCCTGAAGTTACCTCCACGTGAAGGCGACAGCAGCGCCGCTCTTCCAGTTGCTCAGGCCCAAGACCTTAGGGTCACGTTTGACTCCAGAACTCTCCTGCCTGAACTGCCACCATCTCTCACCATAACTCCTGCAGGAACTTTTAACAAGCCTTCTTGCTTTTTCTGTTAACTCTCATAATCTCTTCTTGATCAGGTACCAAGCGTAATCATTTAAAATATATTAGGGTCTATCAATATTCTCTGAAAAGCATTTCAGTGACCTCTCCTGTCACCCAGAGAAAAACAAATGCTTGGAACAGGCTCTGAGGCCCTCCATGATCTGGTTCAAGGTAACCGCTCCAACCTCTTCTCCTTCTGGTTCACTTTGGCCCAATGGGCAGGTATGTTCCCATCTTAGAGATTTGTCTCTAAAAGTTTCTTCTGCCAGATATTTCACCGCAGAAAAAACTATTTGGCTATCTACTCTCCTTCAAATGTTTGCTCAGATCTTATCTCCTTAATGAATGCTACCCCAAGCTTCCCTTTTAATAACGCCATCTGCCCAGCACTCTGGATTTCCCTTCTGTTACTCTATTTTTCATTTTGTTCCATAGCACTTATTTTCTAAATACCATAGGGCTTCCTTTTTTGCTATTGTATTTATTGTTCTTGTCTATCTCCCCTGTTGATCTTTGTCTTGTCCATGAGGACTCTTTGTTAGTTTGGTTCACAAATGGATTTTAAGTACCTGGAGCAGTGCCTGATCACACCGTAAGTCTACAATTAAACATTTGTTGAATGATTTCAAGGATTTTTCAATTGCACACTTTAGGTGGGTATTCATGTGAATATAGAGGCAATGTGCAGACCTATAAAAACAATTACATTATTAGGCAAAACATAAGTACTAAGAGTGAATTATTATTATTTTCAAAGTGGAGAAAGGTATCTAAATAGGTGTTTGTGATATCAAAAAAGGAAGAATGAGCATTTTACAAGCATCATATTGATTACAGAAAGTATAGTCTATACTTCCAAAGATAATGAAACAAACATTGAAATCTGGCTTAAATATTAAAAAGCAAACACATTTTCAAAGTCTAAAATTAAAGGTATGATTATAAAGTATACAGACCAATTTCATATGTAATGTGCATAATTTTTTAAAAAGCTTTTATTTACTTATTTTTAGAGAGGGATGGGTAGGGAGAAAGAGAGGGAGAGAGACATCAATGCGTGGTTGCCTCTTGAGTGTCCCCCAACGGGGGGCCTGGCCTGCAACCCAGGCTTGTGCTGTGACTGGGAATTGAACTGGTGACCCCTTTGGTTTTCAGGCCAGCGCTCAGTCCACTGAGCCAGCCAGGGTGCAATATGCACAATTTTAAGGCATTGCTGTGAATTACCAAAATTATGCAGCATGATTTTTCATTGTAATTCTGAAGATACATTGAACAGTCTATTATCACAATCTAAGTCAAAAAGGATGCTCTGAATTCTTCATACACCTTTTCTCTGTTCACTACCATCAAACATCTCTTACTATTACTGAATGTCCTGTGTGGGATTTTTCTACAGTTACCATTCTTCTTCCTGATCTAGTTATCTATTGGAGGATTTGTTGAGCATCATTTTTTTCTCTCTCTTATGAGCTTCATTTTCTCTAAACACTTAAATTTGAAAGAGGAGTTTTGGTTAGTTTTTATCCCATTATATTCTCTATATGAAGTGTTCTTACCTTCAGAGAAGAATATGACAGCAACAGATGGTATGTTTCATTTTTGGAATATGTAAATCGAAATGTGCCTTCAATATTTATTGGGGATTCATTATTTCGCAAGAGGTCTTCTCCTTCAGGGTCTTCAATGTTTACTGGGGATTTCTTATTTGGCAAGAGGTCTTTTCCTTCAGGGTCTTCAATGTTTACTGGGGATTTCTTATTTGGCAAGAGGTCTTCAGGAGGTTTTCGAACAGTAGGCACCCGAGATCTTTCCGTTGGTGTGAATTTTAGAGACACGTGGGCATCCAGCTGGGATGTGGTCTCTTGGATGACAGATTTTAGTGCTTGAAACTGTTCTTCATAATGTTCAGTTCTGATATTTCTATCAGCTCTGGTCTAAGAGAGAGTAACAACATGTTGTTAACACAGAAAAAAACCCCGTAATTATTGGAAAGGCAGTAGAGCCTTTAAAGGAGGAAAGAGGGAAGGCCCTGAGACGAGACTGCGGGGGTTCAAATCCAGCCCCCGCCTCCGCCCCCAACCTGGAGGGTGTCACCAAAGCCGCTGCATGCCAGGGCTGACTCCCACTCTGTGAGAGCAGGCTGCTCACCACCCCGAGCCCAAAGGTGCTTGTGAGGATTCAATGAGATGATACAGATGAAAGGTAGAACATAGCCAGCTTTCACAAGTTAATATATTCATAATTAAAGACCAAGTGGCCTCACAGATGCCCAATATACTTCCACTTGTATGAAAACAGAGAAAGTGAGTAAAGCTAACCCTTCTGGATGGCCCTTGGGCCAGGAACTTGTTTGTGTGTTTCGCACATGTTAATTAAATTAATAGAGAGCCCTGGACTTGAGCCTTGAACTGCCTCTTAACCTTTACACCCAACTGCCTGTAAAAATAAAAACAAAATAAAAAGAAACAACTACATACATACAAGGAAAATTACTGGAAACATAGACAAACCGCAGAAATTGTTTGCCCTTGAGCAGGGGGACCGTGAAATGAGAATGTGGAGTGGAAACATTTTTCTTTGCATAATCTGTTGTGCTGTTGGAACTTCTTCGTTTTCCCCCCACATTCATTTTTGCATGAAAAAGAAAGAACTGAACTCATAACCTAGATAAAAAGTAAAACTTTCAATGAAAGCATTCCTTGTCAAGTTGGCTATTGCTGGGGTCCCTGGGAGGGCTGCTGGTCTCCACGGGGAAGCTCTGTCCACAGGCCCTCCGAAAGCCGCCGTGACACTGGGAAGGGGACATTGTCTTTGGCGGGGGCGTGGACCAGACTTCGTGGCACGCACTGAGTGATTGCTCTGCGTAGGGAATGCTATGGTCTGAATGTTTACGCACCCCTCCTCCCCAGCCCCAGATGTTAAAATCCTACTGCAAAATGGGATGCTATTCGGACGGGGCGGGGCGTGGGGCGGCGCCTGCATGGGTGAGATTGATGCTCTAATGAAAGCAGCCCCACGGAACTCCCTACCCCCTCCCACCTGTGAGCACGCGGGAGGTCTGTGTTCTGACGTGACCCTGCTAGCACTCTTATCTCAGACTTCCGCCTCCACGATTGTGAGAAATAAATTTTTGTTGTTTCTAAGTTGCCTCATCTCTGGTATTTTGTGATAGCAGCCTGAACAGATGAAGACAGGAAACCTAAAGTTACCATCTGATGGGAAAGACAAAAACGCAGCTGAGTTTCTTTAAAGTAAGGCATGCTGGGAAAAGGGTTCGGAGTAAAGGGGGAGAAGAGCAACCTAACCGACTCACTTCCCTGCGTAAAGTGTTTCCAAGTCTTTCCACTGCCTAGAAGATAAAGTCCAAACCAGACTTACTCCACGGTACTCTCTCCATTGTACTCAGCCGTTCTACTCTTACAGACTATGCTGCTTCCCATCACAGGGCCCCGTTATGCTTTCTGGAATGTTCTCTGACACCCCTCCCAACCTCCCATAACGCAAACATTGTACACACTGACGTACACTTGCACACGTGCATATTATTCCCTCACCCTGGTTAATCTTCCTCCTATTTCAGGTCTTAGCTTAAACATCAGGGAGGTCTCTCCTGGTCCCACAGACTAGCAAAGCCGTTTTCTAGAAGCTCTTATGGCTCCTTCTTTCACAATAAGACAAAATGAAAAAACTGTTCCCTTTTAAAATTGCTGACAGAATAGGTTTTCAGATGGTAAAGTCTGTGACGTCAAGGACCCTGTCTGTCTTATTCACATGCTCTTATAGTGTCACCATTTAGAAAATTGCTTGGCACAGATAAAAAATTACTCAATTTAATATGCAGATGCAATATAACTAATGATAATGACGAATACGTACTGAGTGCACGCAGGCTTGGCTTTACTCTGGAAGATCATCAGGTGTTAGGATGGGGGCGGCACCTCTATCCGGGGACTTTAGCAAGCCCTCCATCGGCACTCTTCCTCAGATGGCACCAAATAAGCATTCAGGCCCACAATCCCTATCTGCTTATTTTCTAACCTTGATGCCAAAGCTCATTTGGAGGCATTAATCTGATCTGAACTTATAAATAGTTATTTACAGTCTTCATTTCTCCTACTTTGTGTGAACATGGGCTCATTCTGCTGCAGAAGTAATGGTGTATTTGATTATGGGATGATTTTCTTAACTCCACTGGGAGTGTAAGTAGCATACATGGAAAACACCACATCTCCTTTGTAAAATTCAAAACATTTGGAATGAGGGAGCGCATCTGTGTCCAGGGTTGCAGGTAAGGAAAAACAGGGGGCTCATCTCTAAATGTAGCGTCAAGAGCCATCCTGGGCAGCTCTCCAGCCCTCAGCAGTTCCTACGCCCATAGAGAGGCTAAGAGTTTGGTCACAACGAGTAAGATAGGATAACCATATGATGTACACCTGAGAACTAAAAACAAAATAAAACAGCATAAGAAGGACCCTTCTTCCATCAGCAAACACAAGGGTCACCTTTGCTACATTGTTTTTAAGAAAGACCATGTGTAATACTTTCTAGAAGGATTTTCAGTTTTCTCTCAAAAAATGTGCTTAAAGTAAATAAATCTGGCAAGATGAGGAAAGATCAATAATTCAAAATGTTCCCTGAGATTTGTGGGCAACTGATTCTTTTCTGACTTTACAGGTACAAAAAATAGGACAATGTGGTCACATGGGAGAAAATGCTAGTCAAATAGTCCAAACATTACAATCTTTAGCATTTGTGGGAGAATATGATCATTTCAGGCTACAATGGGTAAGGGTTGGTTTCCCACATTGTCAGAAATAAAAGGAGTATTAACTACACTTATTTACATAGCACAAAAGTAGTGTACTCAATACTTAAATCAGCAGGGATTAAACTTTTAGTTTTATCAGACCCTTAGAAGATTCTTTTAAGGACTCTAGGTATTTGCCAGAACCCTACCACCAGGCTGGTGCATGTTACTGAGGGCTGATGGTAGACTACTATATGTTTTCTAAAGAGATCCACATTATACCTCCTCTTCTTTAAGTCAATCTTATGTTCCCATCACTGAATTTTCCACATTATGTAGCATTCAACTTATTGACCCCATTCTCAACTAAAAGCGAAACAGTGTGTTTGCTTTTGAGGAGACTTACTTCATACATCAGAGTAGCCACGTTCCAGGGCTTGCGGTAGTAGGTCAAGGTGTTTCCATCCCGAACGCGGTCACAGAGGCCATTGTAGAACTCATTGTCGAAAGGCGTGTTTAGGGGAAGCATCCCTAAGATGTTGATCCTGAGAATGGACACAGGCGCATCAGGTAGGGAGATTCCAGGAGCAAGCGCTAGGCAGCCCTCTGCAGCTGCGGGGAGAGAGCTTCGGCTCCTGTCCCTACAGCCCAATATGCCTGCAATATGGTCGGGAACCGGGGCACAAGCCTGTTTGGCTCTGCTCTGTGTCTCTGGTAGAAAGCACACCTTAGAAAGGCCTTGTGGCCTCGTTTAGGCGACTAGGACACTGGCAAGCATGATGAAAGAAATGCCAGGGCCATCTGGTGCCTAGAGTCCTAACTCATTTCTGTAACTCTTAACTAACCTCCCTTAGTGAACTAAGAGCCCAGGGTATAATACCACCTATTTAAATTGTTTGAGAACACAGTACCTCAGAAGGAGGCAGTGTAACATATGCATGTAATTTTTAGCCTGTCAATCAACATTGGGGCTCTTTCTCTCCACATTCTCTTTAAACCTAAGCCTTTCCTCCAGTGGTCTCATGGCCTGCCAAGACCCTCATTCTCTCCAGGCTTATATTGCTCCTGTGTTTCTAAGAAGAACCTCCCAAATTTCAGCATCCTGGCAAGGCATTCTCAGAAGTTCTCCTCCTCTCCCCTACCGCCCCCCTCCCCGCCCAAAGTAGTTTTACTTGGCAAACTTTAATTAGAAATAGGGACCTTGTTCAGCTTTAACAAGTTACGTTTGATTTGTAGTTCTAAACACAATAGATAAACAAGGAGCAGTTCATTCTAGGTGAAGTTCACCTTTGTTCGTGGGAGGAAGTCAATGCTGTCTAAGCTGTATCTGGAATGAATGGCCCCGGGCCAGGGCAGCCAAAACGGAGCTTTGGTCCTGACATCTACAGCTCAGTTTGACACAAAAGCATAAACGCTGCCATTGCTCTGGACCACACCCCTGACTCCCATGAGCTGGCTTACAAATTCAGGCGGTGATTTCAAGAGCAATTTGTCAAAGGTTGTGGGTGACTTACTATAAACCCATTGCTAATGAATAATATTAATGATAATAATAAAAGGGTAAACTATCGCCAGTGGGTTGGTTAAAAAACAGCCTCTTTAGACAAACAGCGCATTCTTAATAAACTTTGAATCTACAAAGAAAATGAACATTATAGCTCAACTGCAGTGGGAGGCAATTTAAGAAAGTAATTCATGTATATCTTGCTCAGGGCTGACCGCATAGTTAGAATGAACCACTTCTCGCTTTGTGGATGAAAATTACTTATTGTTTTGCTAGAAAACGAACAGGGTTCAATATCAATTTTATTTCTACTTTATGTTTATAGAAGTAAATACTGGGAAATTTTACTCATATAAATAAGTAGGTAAGAATAGAAAAGTTTTGGCATAGCAATGTCAGTCAGTTCTTTGATCTTCTGAGTTTTAGGCCCAGAAAAGGTCACATACTAGTCTTTCATCAAAAATTATTTTTATCGTCCGTTATCTGACAATTAATTAGGATATCTTTAATGTTGTTGATAAAAAAAAAAAAACTTGAGACCACTGGACTTACAAAGTGTGAGAGTCCAACTGAGCACTAACATTTGGAATTGTTTCTGGTTTTTCCATCCCACTGGACAGTATGAGGTGGGGGAGGGGTAGTCTTCTTTCAGAAAGTGGGAGATAGTTGATTGTAAGAGGGGGGTGAGACAGGAGAGGGGGTTGACCATTTGAAAGCCACTGAATTGTCAATTTACCAATTTTATGAAAAATATGTATATATGGAATTGAGGATTTATCATGCATTAGATAGTTAATCAAGTAACTGATAGTTGTGGAAACTATTATCTTCAAATGTATCAGTCTCCCTCCCCCTTGGAAAGTCTTTTTGCACACGGTGATACCCACAACCCAGTTCGAAGGTTATTGCTTTACAGATCAGCAAGTTGACCAGTTGGCTAAATCCATCTGGAAAGTTTCAATGAAGCTGATCCACGGTCTAAAGCACAACTAAGGAAGAAATGTTTCAAAACTTTTGACTTGGTTCCACTACCACAGAGACAGCCAGTCTAGTCTAGAATGAGCCAATTTTCTTTTTCTGCCAAGAAACAGGAAACTTCTCATAGATAGAGTATCATTGCCTGGGAAATTTTTTTAAAAATGTGTTTTTTGGCAGAACTTACAGATGTCTGTTCTCACACCTGCATTAGAACCACAGCAGCTCCAACTCACAGGTGAACTGAAGAGAAATGTCCCTCCACCTGAGTGTTGTTAGGCCTAGATCATACCCAAAAAGTCATTTCTTGCATACCGTACACCATTTGCAGCTGGTTCGGATATGTGTCTTCTTCAGTGAATGCAAGATGGGTTGGGGGTTTCCCTAAGCATTTCTGGAGAGTCTCAGATGTCCACGTGGTATGAGGCTGAAACGTTTGTAATAAAAGTGAATTCTCCTGGCCTAAGAATTTAAATGAGAGTCCTTCAAAATGAATAAGTAAATAAATAAATCCTTCAAATGTAAAAAGAAGGATACATTAATTATTCTGAGTACTTGTCACTGTCATGTGTTCAAGAACCTGACTGGATATGACTGTGGATAAGGCTTGGTGAGGTTTCCCAGACCGGATGGTGGAGAAGCAGTTGATACACAGTTGCTATGATTAATGAGGATGTTAATGTCTATTACGTCTATTTCGCTATCATCCCATAGCCCTGTGTTAGCGTAATGGAGATGCATAGTGTATAATATGTAGTATTAATGGTATGAAAGAATATCATAACTGTAGCAAATCATGTTATTTGGAAACATATTCTTAAATGTTAATTACTGATTTGTACTACTCTTCTATACTCTTAATTCAAATAGGTGAAAAATGCTCCTCGAGTTTCATTTCCTAAAGTTAGTTTTGCTTTGAAGTTAGGTGTCCGCTATATGCTTTGCAGTGATGTGGGAGAGGTGGTGATGGGCAAGTGGGCAGAAGAAAAAGGTAAGTGGCATGATAGAAAAAAAAAAAACACAGGCTTACATAAATCAGAGACACTGGGTTTATGTTCCCTGTCACCAGCCCTGACCGTGGAAAAACACAAGGTATTTACCGAGCCCTCGCCAGCTCTCTGGGACGCCTCGATAATGAACTCCCTGGCAAACTCTACATAACAAATTTTCTTTTCCTTGAACAAAGGAGACCAAGAAATTATAAATAATTGTTTTTCAGCTAAATGGGCCAAGCTTTCTGTATCCCTTTTCTATAAGAAACCATGTAAATTTGCTTTAAGTGAGAATACATAACATATGTAATTCCCTGCCTCCAGCCCTTTTGTTTAGATTAGGAAGAAAACTGTTTCTTGGATCCCAAATCAAGCAAAATAAAGTAATAATGGGCTTTTTCCACTCCCACTCTCTCCCTGGGGAAAGCAGTAAGAAGAGTCAGAACACATTGGAGCATGCAGGGATCTGGTTATAAGGTTTCGGCCAACTCCGTTACCATTTCCGCCAATTATGAGGAGGGCCCGCTGAGTCTGGAAGCCAAGACCATCCATTTGATTCAAAATTCCTACCTTTGGGCTCAGGGCCAGAGGTTCTGTGTGTAATAGTTGGATGCTGCTTGCTTGGGAGGACTTTATAGAGTGAATAAAAGATGTACGAAATGCTTTATGCGGTGCCTGACTCTTGGTATTTGGTGCCCTGGAATTTTTCTCTTCTGTGATTGAGGAAGTGGATGTTTCCTCTGATGGAGAGAGAGGATATCTTCATTTTTACAGATGTCTTAGGAACTGTCCAGTTTCTTAGTGGGGGTTTCTTAGCCTCAGTACCCTTCATATTTTGGGGCACGCTGTCCTGTGCGTTGTAGGCCCTCTAACCACCAGACATCACCCCCCAAGTGTCCTATCCTGACACCCCAGAGCTGTGATCACCAAAAGAGTATTCAGACATCACCAAATATACCCTGGGAGAATAGCCGCTCTGGTTGAGAACCTCTCCCAACCTTGCTCTTACGGTCACTCCTGGCTCCTTTCCTCGCCACATCCCCATTTCAGACTTGCCTGATGCCAGGCAATAATATTTTCAAAAGCACTTATATTCATTAATCTGTTCACCTGTTTATCCCCCCATCAGAATTTGTTAAGCACCTGCTATAAAGCAGGCACTGGGCTTAGGAGGATGAAGAGCCATGTTCCTTTCAGGGTGAAACAGAGCGGCGTGCGGTTTCCGTCCATACCCGACTGGGTGGGGAACGTTTGTGTCTCTGTTGGGGATGGTTTGCCAATGAAGCCGCCCAGGGTATCTTTTCTGCTCAGAACAATGAATGCAGACGATGCCGTGGACATCCGTGGGATGCCCTCTGACTACAGGGAACAGAACTGTCTAGGGCTTTGGGCCTGGGTCATTTTGCCAACTCCTAAAGCACACATTTCTGCAAATGGTATCTATTCTGTACAGCTCTGAGTTCTAAACCATCCGAGACTTTTCATCGGAGCTTACCCGGCCAGATGTTTTGTGTGGAAAGTGTGAAACCTCAGCTCTGTGCTGGGAACCACAGCCTCAACGCCATCACCGGCTGTCCTCAGAAGGCTCTCTCTGTCCTTTTCCTCTGGGGTCAACCCCAGAATGCTGGAACCTCCTCAGAACTTCTACCCAGGAATAGATCCAGGGGAAGTTCCAATGGAAGACAATCTTCCTGGCAATTCAGACATTTGAATGGAATTGCAAGACTTACTACTGGCAATTCAATTTTCAGTGGTAACGTGTGATTTCAACACTGGTATGGTCTTCTGGAGGTTCATAAATGAGGTATTTCATCATCTTCTGCTCTCAGAAGCAATCACCTAATATCCTGATAGTCTAGCCTATTTTAAAGACACCTGCTGAGGTTAGGCAGTTCGTCCAAAGTATCTTGAGATACTTAGGCAGCACTAACCCTCTTTCAAGCTCGGACATAATTCAAGCAGAATACAGACCCACAGGCTACCCTTCCTACTAATTCAGACCCGGTACCACTTTAGCATGGCAAGAGAGAGAGATTATTTTCACTCCTCTCCCTCCAGAACATTCCCGTGGAATACTGACCCAAAGCCAGCTGTCCGCGCCAGCTCCGACTCCTGCACCTCTTTGTCACGGCAGGGCTTGCGGGGTTCATCTTCACACTCGTCCTCATCCGTGTGGTCTCCACAGTCATTATCGCCGTTGCACAGAAGTCGCCTCTTTATGCACCTGCCTGCAATCAAAATCAGGAAGACACTGTGTGTCTGATGCCATGTTTTCTCTCTCTCTCAAGTTATCAAATGCCGTTGAATGCTGCAGGGCAGGGAACACACATACATTCGACTCCAGAATACGCAGCGCTTGTAGACGGCCCCTTGGGGGGCCCCTTTCACATTGGGAAACATGAGCGCCTAGAAGCGTGTTGTTTCTGTCTTTCACCCGTGAGGGCACACAGGAACCCGTAACGAGTCAGAGTGCGAGGATTACCTGATCCACATTTGAAGTCGTTTCCACAGTCCTCATCAGCATCGTCACATTTCTCCGTGGGCACACACGCCCGTCTGTCTCCCAGATTGGCCAAGCATTTTTTCCCATTAAATTGTCCAAAGGCCTCAATTGTCCTGGAGCGAAACTGCACAAAACCAGCTGGACATATTAGACTTTCTAAACCCAAAAGGGATTATGATCTAAAATTGCACACATGCCACCGTAGCCCTCTAAACCCACATAGTCCACGGTTTTAAGGGAGGAGCCATGAAAGCAGTCATTAAGTTACTCAAAGGCACACCTCCTGTTCTAGGCTGGCAGTGTCTTCTAGAGAGGAGGTTCCTTGTCACGCTCATTTAGTATGCAGGCAAAATTCAGATGACTGAGCCAGTGATCCCTAGTAGATGTTTATTTTTCCTTCTCAGTTTGCAACTTGGCTGGAGGCTCCCTGCCTTACAGCACTTCCCCAGGGATGCTGGCAATACAGTTTCCATCTGGGGACGTCAGCGGGGAATAGTGTGGAATGCTTACCGTTTGATTCAGGCAGGGGTCACACGGTGACCATTCGCTCCAGGGGCTCAGTCTGCAGTCTACGGGCAGCGGAGTGCCTGTGCTTTGTTCTGGCTCTGAGGCATAGCTGAGATAAGAGAATGTGTCAACTTCTCGTGACCATCGTGTGTGCCTGTTTCCAACTTAAATGCATTTATTATCGTTTCCCTTTCCAAATCATACGACTTACCTTGTTACTCTGTCTCTCATTACTTGATCCCTTCATCACATACCACTTTGTAATTTCAACGAATTTTTTGTTTAATTTTTGTGCTGAATTGTAATTTGACTTTCAACCCAACAACAACCAAAAATAAGGGTGATGAGGAAAACTAGCCGGGCATCCTGCTTGGTGTCTCGCATTGATTAGCCTTATAATTTAAGTGAGTGTATGAATTCACTGAAGTGACAAACCTTGTTCCATTTTGCACCCTGCTCCCCACCTCCTTCCTTAAGCCCGCTGACAGTCTGGCAAAGCGTGGAGCTGCCTGGGTCTCCCACAGATTTAAGCAGCTGGCTTAGTCCTAAGTTCCAGAAGCAAGGGCCTTATCAACCAGGCTTTCCCACCCCTGCATTCTGCATTTCCTAAGCTGGAAGCCTTACCACTTCATATTCCACTTCAAGACTCATTCCTCACCTTTCTGCATCTTCACAGCACATGTTTTGGCACTTACCACTTTCCCTTCCTTTCCCAGACCCAATGCTTGGCAGTGCTTTCCTGGCTTTGAACTTTTCTTTCTCTTTTGGTTCACCATTTGGATCTCTGCTGGTTGCAACACCACCTCTCTCTCATTCAACGACAAGGGGAAAAAAATGGCCAATGCAGAAGCTACCAAACAAGAATCCTATCAACCTCCTGTCCCTACATCCCTGAGCTGGCGTCTCTTCTTTGTGCAGTGCAGCCTCTTAGTCCAGGGGGCTGACCAGGTAAAACTGATCACTCCGCACCAGCCCTAGACCCCAGCTCCTCTTTGAGACCTTGATCCATTGATTATCTCCTCCATTTAAAACTCTCCCTCATTTCCAGCTCCTTTCCATTTGCAATAAATTGTGTTCAAGTCTTGGACATTAAACATAAACAAGCAGATGCGTGAGCAAATGAAACACTCTTCCCGAACTTTACATTTTCTTTCCCAGGGATGCTTAAAGAAATTGTTATAAGCATATTTATGTTTCTCTCTCAACCAAAATAAAAATAGTTTCATCTCCTCCTTTAGCTGTACATGGTCTTTTAGCTACCTCCCAAATCCCCTCATCTTCTTAGCCACCTTTCTTGGAAAAGCAGTTGCACCCTGGTCTCTTGCTCCTTAACCTCCCAATCACTGCACAGTGATTCAAGGACACCTCCTGCTTCAAGGACACCGTTCTCGCCAAAGTCAATGATGACTTTCAGGGGGCTCACCTGGTTCCTTTCAGTCCTTATCTGGTTGACTTCTTCCCAGAGGTCAACGCAATTGACCACTCTTGCTATTTAAAAGACTCCCTTCCCTTGGACTGAATGGCCCTAGATTCCTTTCTTTTCTCCTTTCTCTTCTGCTCTCTTTTCCAACTCCCCTATGCAGGCTCTTCCTCCTTTGATAGTCTCTGAAAAGTTGTTTTTCCTCAAAGTGCTGTGTTTGGGTTTTTTTTTTCTCTCCACACTTTCCCCGGGGTTTTTATTTCCATGTACATGCTAATGACACACAGAGATAAGTCTGCAGTTCAGACATCTTTTCTGAATTTTAAACTCTTGGACGGAACTCCCAAATGAACATCTGCACTTGAATGTCTTTGTGGCTCAAAGAGCTCAGCAGATGCCAAAACAAACTGTTTTTCCACTTCTCTCAAAGCTGCTCCTCCCCTGCGTTTATTGTCTTGGTAAACAGCACTTCGTTTACGCAGTCTCGCTACCTAGCGGCTTGGGTGCTACTTGTGTTTTCCTGAGTACCCCACGCTCATCTCCCACAGCGAATCAACCACGAAAGCCTGGTGTTTACAGTCTCCTGAAAGGTTGTCAGCTCTATCCTTCCTTCATCTCATCCAGTGTAGACATTCCTCTGGTCTCCACTAACATCACATCTCTTGTACATGACGAAAGTTTCCTTCCAATCCAGTTTCCATAACACATCCAGAGATTTTTTTAAAATGCCAAGTTGATCATACCATTCCCCTACTGAAAACCTTTCAGTGACTTCCCTTTGCCTTAAGATAAAGTTCAAATTTCCCAACACAGTGCGATAGGAAGAGTAATGACCCCAAGGGGTCCTGATCCCCAGAGTTTGTGAATATGTTGCTTTACACAGAGAAGGGACTTTGCAGATGTGATTAAGAGGAGATTATCCTATGTTATGCGGGGTGGGCCCATTCCAACTGTGTGAGCTCAGAAGCAGAAGAGTGGTTCAGAGGGATCTGAAGACAGAAGAAGAGGCAGGCGAAACTCGAAGCATGAGAAGGGGCCGCACTGCCTGTTGCTGGCTCTGGAGATGGGTGGAGGCCATGAGCCGAGAAATAGAGGCAGCTTCTAAAGCTGGAAGAAGCAAGAAAATACATTCTCCCCTAGAGCCTCCACAGAGAAGCACAGCCCTGCTGGCACCTGGAATTTAGTCCAGTGAGACCCCTTTCAGAATTCTGACTAATAGAATTGTAAGATAATACATTTGTGTTTTTTAAGTCACTAATATGTGGTAATTTGTCACAGCTGCAATAGGAAACTAAGACACATGGCCTAGAGCAGGGGTCCCCAACTTCCGGGCTATGAACCTTACTGGTCTGTGGCCCGGCGGGAACCAGGCTGTACAGCTCAAGGTGACCTTGAGTGCAATGCACTTGATTCATCTCCAAACCATCTTCTCCTCACCCTCCCTCCTGCCACCCAGCTGTGGAAAAATTGTCCTCCACAAAACCAGCCCCTGGTGCCAAAAATGTTGGGGACGCTGGTCTAGAGAACTGTACACAGCTCTATCTCCTTAATTCTTCAACTTCATGTTTCTCCATTGAAGTTTCAGCCACAGTGAACTTGAAATTTCTAAGATAAGAGACTTTTCTTCATACCTTCAGGCCATTAAACCTATTATTTCTTTTTTAAAAAATATTTTATTTACTTATTTTTAGAGAGAGGTAGGGAGGGAGAAAGGGAGAGAAACATCAGTGTGTGGTTGCCTCTCACATGTCCCCTACTGGGGACCTGGCCTGCAACCCAGGCATGTGCCCTGACTGGGAATCGAACCTGAGACCCTTTGGTCTGTAGGCCGGCGCTCAATCCACTGAGCCATACCAGCCATGGCTAAACCTGTTATTTCTGATTTCCCATACTAATGTCATCTTGGACATACATTTTTTTTCCCTGAGAACCTTTAACTTCTTCTGTAATTTACTTTTCTGTGTACATATTCTTATAGCATCTTGTTTTTCTCTATATCATAAGCTCTTTTGAAATGATATATACACATGGTCTGTCCAAAAGGTATCCAGCCATGTTATATGAAAAATAGAGACATTTATTAAAGAAGATACAAGAAACATTGTACATCGGACAATGATGCCTCAGTTCACTTCAAAGGAGGTACTTTGGGACCTCACACAGTTCTCCCAATCACCATTAACTGCCCCATTGTATTTTCCTGAATCTCATGATGGTCTGAAATCTCTTCCTTTTCAAAGGTGATTTTAGTTTTGGGAAAAGCCAGAAGTCACAGAGCGTAAAATCTGGGCTGTTTGGGGACTGAGTGACCTGGGTGACTTGATGTTTCGCCAAAAGCGTCTGCACTAGGCGTGATGCATGAGCAGATGCATTGTCGTGATGAAGCTGCCAATCACCAGTTGTCCATAACTGTGACCTTATGAATCATCCAAATAGTTTCCGTGGAGGAATATTCAAGTTTAATGCAAAATTTGAGGCACATTCACACTCATTTTGAATGTGATGGCCACACAGTACAAGTGCTCACTCAACAGCATCTACTGCCCCCTACTGACTAGCACAGTCAAGTCATCATTGTTCACACATGCACAATCCAGTCCGCTCTCCTTGGTTGCCAGGTTACATTGATGCTGCACAAACTGTTCTCGTTGTATTAACAATGGTTGGACTTTTTCTGGAGACCTCATATATCATTTAATTTATTTTTCACTCATTTATCCATTCATTTATTGATCAAATATTTATTGTCTACAACTTGCTAGGCATCAAAGATACAACGGCATGCAAAATAGCAAAATGAGATAAAACAAAAACCACAATCTCCAAACTAACAGAGCTCATGTTCTAGAAAAAAATATCAATGAGTTAAGGAACTTTTAAATCTTGTTCAGATTGCATATATCAAGGGCCTAGAATGTGGTAAGTGCTCAGTATGTTTCTTTAAGCAAATCAATGAACTGCAAGAAAGGGAAATCCTTCATCATTTGATCTTGGATAGTCTTTTATTTCTGTAGGTTACGCTCTCACGCTGAACCACCCACACTGTATTTATGCAAAAATTGCTTGTCATTAAGGTTGGCTCTATGATTGGAGACAACATTTTTGCAAGCCTGATACTTGCCTACACCATCCAGAAAATCAGGAGTCCTGAAAAGCATCAATCCCTTAAAAGTACAGATTAAAATGTATTACGCAGGCTGACGAAGCTCCTTGAAGAACTTGCTTTCTGGGCAGCCTGATTATCAGCGTATATCTGAAACCACATGACTGAGAAATTATCTGCTAGAACTTTTCCATAAAACTAAGGTGGCATCTAGAACTGACAGGCCTCATCAAGGGGCAATGGCAGAGTCCCCTGTATGGCCTGTAGCACTGGTTTTCAATATTGGTAGCATTTTATATCCCTCAGATATTAAACATAGGGATTAAAAAATTGTGATCCTTACTCCAAATCAATTAAATCAGTCTTTCTGAGGACCGGCTTTAGGCAGCAAAGATTTGAAAAGGTATGCAAGGTGATTCCCATGTTCACACAATGATGAGAAACGCCAGCTGGCAACACCTGGTGGATACCCACAATATCTGATGGGGTGTTATTCAAGTGGGGGTGTTCGTTACATCAAACTAACCCACGCCTGAGGCCACAACTGAGCTGGACCACAGTCGGCTTCAGGAATTACTCCAGGCCAGGGATGAAAAACTCGTTTTCACAGGGGGCCACATCAGCCTTGCGGTTGCCTTCAGACGGCTGAGTGTAATTTTAGGACTGTATAAATGTAACTACTCCTTAACAGTTAAACAAGAGCTCGGCGCTGCTGCCGGGTAGAAAGAAGGTGCTGGGCTGGATAAGACAAGGTGGAGGGCCGGATTCAGCTCGTGGGCCTTGTGTTTGCCCCCTTGCTCTAGGCTCTACCTATTAAAGTCTCTATAGAGTTTTTCAGTATCTTCTAATTTCTTCAGTGTTAGTGTTGTTGCCTTCAAGTGGATTATCTCCTCCTGTGTTTTTTGTATTCATCACTTACATAGATGATCATATTATCATTTTGCTTTAGCATCTCCCTGTGTCTTCACCTGGGCTTTCCTCTGTATGTGTCTATGTTCAGATTCACTCTTCTTATAAGTCTTATACTCGTATATGACTATTGGATTAGAGCCCATCCTAGTGACCCCATTGGCCCCATTGTAACTTTTTTTTTAAAGATTTTATTTATTTATTTTTAGACAGAGGAGAAGAGAGGGAGAAACAGCAATGTATGGTTGCCTCCCACATGGCCCTCACTGGGGACGTGGCCCGCAACCCAGGCATGTGCCCTGACCGGGAATCGAACCGGGACTCTCTGGTTCCCAGCCCGCGCTCAATCCACTGAGCTATACCAGCCAGGGCCCATTGTAACTTTATAATCACTTCAAATACCCTATCTCTAAATACAGTCACCTTCTGAAGTCTAGGGATTAGGACTTTAATACATGAATTTGTTGGGGGAAAGACACAGTTCAGCCCATAACACTCAATGCATATTTTTTGAAGCCCTGGCTGGTGTGGTTCAATGGATTGAGTGCTGGCCTGAGAACCAAAGGGTTGTTCGTTTGATCCCCAGTCAGGACACATGCCTGGGTTGCAGACCAGGTCCCCAGTAGGGGGCGCACAAGAGGGAACCACACATCAATGTTTCTCTCCCTCTTTCTCCCTCCCTTCCTCTCTCTCTTAAATATAATCTTTAAAAAAATAAGTATTTTTGATGAATCAATTTTTTATATTTGTTTACTAGTTTTACTAGGCAAATTCTAAAGTTCATTTTCTCATTAAATCTTTATACCATTGAGGATATTAGTTATGTTTAACAGATGGAGTACTAAAACTAGAAAATGAGAGTACTTCTCCAAAGCTGGACAGTAAGTGGCGGAGGAGGGTTTAGAATCTGCGTCTCCGCACTTGTAGTTCGCTGCAATTTTGCCCTGTCCCCTCTGCTGTCTTTCCTTCTCCCTCAACTTACTCATAATCTCTTTGAAATAATCTAAAAAGTCATAGCTTACTCAATAATTTATAGATATAATAGTCTCACCATTTTTAGACATTTTGAGATAATGAGGACAGTTGAGTAAATAAGGATTTTTTTTAAAGCATATTGGCTCCAGGGAAAGCACATCTATTGGCCAACCTCATTCTTGCCTGGATGTATTTTAAGCTTACATGTAAATGATGTCAAGTGGGGAAAAATAAACTGGAAATTTATTTCTCCTGGCTGTTTTGCCTTCATTGCATGAGGTACCTGGATACTTAGAGTTAAAATAAAGGCAGTACTTGAGGAAATTATTAGGAGAAAATGAAAGATTATGCAAAAGAAATGCATTGCACTACATGGATATAAGAAAAAAGATGAGCGATCTTGCATAGCTCCTGTGAACCCAACAGCCCTCCCCAGCCCCCGTGACACACTGTGCAGGTAACTTTCATAGCTCAAGGACTGCATACGTGCACACTCTGCCCGTCACCATGCTGAGCTATTAGACTGAGTGGAGCAGTATTTGTAAAGCAACTTCTGGATTCTTAGATGAAATGTGTTTATCAGGTGAAACCTATCTCCAAGTGTTTCAAACTCAGCTTGATAGTCACTTCCTAGATCCAGATGAGGTACATCAACACGACAGGAAGTGTTAGTCTGGGCCAGAAATGCACTCAGTAAAGGACCACTGATATATGCCTAGTCCCATCTCCTTGCCATGAAGTTTCTCACTTTAGAAAAAGAGAACCTCGGGAGCAGCTCACACTCCAAGATGCTTGGTTGTAGGCAGGAAAACACCTGCTGGAAGAAGGACTCTGATTGTCCATACAGGGGACAATGTGGCTCTTTTGAGTGGAGAAATTTAGGACTGCCTTCTTGACCCATAGATCTGCCAGTCTGCCTGCTTCATGCGATTCATCAAGATGAAAACAGTAGTGACCAACACTCTAATTTTTCTCAGGACCCTTCTCGATTTCCCAAGTCTCAGTTAAGAGCCAACATTCAAAACCTCCATGGAGGGTCTGCTCTGTGTCATGACTTGTTCCTGTGGCTGGGGCCAAAGGCAGCATCCTCACCATCATGGAGCCTACGTTCCAGTGGGCGAGACACAGTTGAGCAAGCGCACCAGCAAGCACTGCACGCGGTATAAGTTAAGACATACAGGTTGTGAAGGAAAGTAATGCAGGGCAAGAGGAGAGAGATGGTCCTAAGGCTGGGGGAGGGGAGGGCGGTTTCTTATATAGGGTGGTGCAAGCGCCCTATCAGAGGAGATGTGGCGCTTTAAAATGTGTTCACCAGGCAAGACAGACAGACGAAACCTCGTAGACACATAGAATATGTTGATTACTAGAGGGAATGAGAGGTGAGGGGGCAGTAAAGGGTAAAGAGGGTCAAATATATGGTGACGGAAGGAGATGTGACTTTGGGTGGCGGGCACATGGTGCAATATACCGATGATATGTTATAGAATTGTACCCTTGAAAACCTATATAATTTTGTTTACCAATTTCACCCAAATACATTTAATTAAAAATATGCTCACAAATTCTTTGACATTGTGCCCATCAAAGCTGGGGTCACTGTGCCCCTTTCTTGAAGTGGACAGGGTCTTTGTTGGTGCCTTGGCCGGCAGAGCGCAGTGGCAGCAAGCCTACGTGAGGTTTAAGGTGAGATTAGAAAGGCCGTCCAAGTGCTGCTGGTTCATCCAAGGACTCTTGCACTCAGAGCCTTTCTGTACTATGCATGAGTCCACACACACACACACACACACACACACACACACACACACACACACACGGTGAGACAAAGAGAGACAGGAGAGATGACTAAGGAGAATCGATTGTTCCAGCCCCCAGCTATGTGGGTCATTCCAGAGCAGCCGACAGACACGTGAGTGAAGAAGCCATCGTGATGAACCCAGCCCCAGTCACATCTGTCTACATTCATGTGGGAGGCCCCTGGCGACCACTCCTCGGAGCCCAGGCAGCCCTCGGATTCATGAACCAAAGAAAGAGTCCACACTGTTCTAAGCTATCATCTTGGAATGGTTTGTTACACAGCAAAAAATGACCAGAGCAGGAGGCAGTTTTTGAGTAGGCACCTGAATGAATTCAGAGAGAAGCTGTGTGAGGGTTTGGAAAAAAGAGTGGTTTAAAGTAGGGAAAAAGAAGCCAAAAGCCTGAGGTAGCATGTTGGGGACACAGCAAGGATGGTGACCGAGCAGAAAGTACAAAGGACAGTGGCCAAGGCGCCCGGGGAAGCAGGCACAGCTTATGCGTCGTGGGCTGTAGAGAACAGTTTGGATTTGATTCTGAGCTTGTTTAGAATCCTTAGGACACTGTCACAGCAAGAGTAACACTCAGATTTACATTTTGAAAAGACTTCTCTGGTTGCTGGATGGAGAACGGGCTTTTGGGGAGTGGGCAAGAATGAATACAGGCCAGTGACAGTCACAGTGACTGTAGAGAGACCTGGGAAGATTGGGACATAAATGAAAGGTAATACCAATAGGATTTGTTGTTAGATTACATGCATAAATGTTATAAATGAAGTAGTCATTTGTGATTCCCAAGTTATTACCTGAGTAAGTGGGGGAACGGTGGTGCAGGTTGGGTGAGGACAGGTGGAGAAGTCAGTGGGTGTGTTTTGGATACCCTAAATTTATGATGCATGTTATATTTTCAAGAAGACATGCTGCCTAAATATGTAGACATGGGCTCGTGGTTGAAGTGTGCACCATAGATGCAAATGTGAGGGCTATTAGAATACAAGCGGTGTTTCATACCTTGAGGCTGGGTGTGAGTGAGTGTGTCTAGAGTGAGACTGAGGTCTGAGTTGACTTTTAATAAAAATGTTACAACATGCCTGTATGCTGGTGGTAGCAAAGGGAGCTGCTGATGATGCAGGAGAGGGGGCAGAAGTCCAGGAGCAGAATTCTTGGTGAAGCTAGAGAAGAGGAATCCGGTGCACAGTAGGCTGGTTACGTTCCTGGGGACAAGTTTGTCCCAACATCATGGACTTCACTCAGAGAACTTGGCTGAGTTGCAATTGCCATTTACCTCCTGGTGTTTCTCACTAGACTGACTGTGAGCTCAGTGAGGCAGGGACCCTGGTAAGACAGCCGGTGCTACGCTGCAGCTCCTGATGCAACGTCCAGTCACGCTACAAACGCAGTAACTGTATCAAATAGTTGAATAAACAGATGACCGTACTTGGCCGATAACATTTGATAAATGTCTATTAACTTGTATTGAGTATGGATAAGTCAAACAAATGACCATGCATGGCCAATAGTAGTTGATAAATATCTGTTAGCATGTATTAAATATGGATATTACAAACACAGGTGGCTACACCCAAAGAAGGAGGAAAGACTGACATTTTGGATATCTGCAATTTAGTAGTTAAGCCCAACATTTTCTATTAATGAGTATTTAAGCATTTTTCCAGATTGTTGAAGTAAATTTAATTAATTGAACAATAATTGCTCTCATTTATGAGCACTTAGTTTATGTCAGGAATTCTTCAAAGCCTTTATACACATTATCTCAATTTTTACATCAGCCCTGCGAGATACCTACCGCTAGTAACACCATACTTTAAAAACACTGACCTGAGCCCCAGAGGCGGTAAGTTGTTTTCCTCACGTGACCCAGCAGGGGGTGCTTGGTGACTAAGTTAGGATTCATACCAGGCAGTCCCCCTCCAGAGGGCACATATTGAGCCACTCTCAGGATTTCCAGCTCCCAGGCTTGTACTGCTTAATGAAATCAATATGAACGTTATAACTATACTACCAACCTGCCACCTAGATGGCCGAAAGCTGACTGACAAACTGGGGAGAAAAATGTTTGCAATTCATCCCACAGACCAAGGGCTAATTTACGAAGTGATCATAGAAGCCCCTAAGAGAAAGACAGGAAACCCCGTGGGAAGCTGAACAAAAAACACGGACAGTTCACACACAGGCCTTTCAGCAGACGAACACGTGTGCCACCTGACTCAGGAACAGAAAAGCAAATTCAAACTATTCAAAGACACCTTTTTTTTGTCTCTAAGATTGGCAAAAATCAAAAAGCTGGCCTAGAGCTCCCATTCGCAAGGCTGTGGGGCAATAGGAATTCCTTCGAAAAATTATAAAACATTTTCCCATCATCCCACCCCTGCCCCTTGGGCAACCATCAGCTTGTTCTCTGTGCCTTTGGGTCTGTTTCTGGTTCGTTTTGTTTTTTCATTTATTATTGTTATTTTTTTTAAGATTCCATCTATAGGTGAAATCATATCGTATTTGTCTTTCTCTGACTTACTTCATGTATCGTAATGCCCTCTAGGTCCCTCCGTGTGGTTGCGAATCAAGATTTTGTTTTTTTTTTTTTTATTCCTGAATACTATTCCACTGGGTGTGTCTGTCACATCTTCTTTGTCCATACATCTGTTGACGGACACCTAGGTCGCTTCCATATCTTGGCGACTACTAGAAGTTCTGCAATGAGCATTTATTTTTGGGTATGGCATAAGAAAGTGGCCTGATTTTATTTTTTTGCAGTTTTGCCAACATCCCTTATTGAAAAGACGGCCTTTATCCCATTGAATATCTTTGCCTACTTTGTTGTAGATTACTTGACTATATAAGCAAGGCTTTGTGTCTGGGCTCTCTATCCTGCCCCAATGATCTATTCACCCGGTTTTATGCCAGCACCACACTGTTTCCATGGCTGCAGCTTTGCAGTGTGGTGTCATATAGGGAGCATGATACCCTCCACTGTGTTCTTTCTTAAGGTTTCCTTGGCTATTTGGGGTCTTGTGTGGTTTCATATAAATTTTAAGATAATTTGTTCTAATTTTGAGAAGAATACCATTGGTGTTTTACTAGGGATTGCATTGACTCTGTATACTACTTTAAGTAGTAAGGTCGTTTTTATAAAGTTACTGCTGCCTGTCCTTCAGCGTAGTATATTCTCCCACTTATTTGTATTATCGTACACTCCCGGCGAAAGCGCAAAGTACTACAACTCCCCAGGGCCATGGGGCAATTTGGGGGAGGTCAAAAGGTGACTGAGTACCTTTTGGCCCAGTTATATTGCTTCTGGGAATTAGCCCTCAGGTACAATAATCTGCTTGCGGAACCATATATGAATAAGGTTATTCATTGCAAAAGGTTGGAAGCAACCCAAATGCTCAATGGAAGATGGTTATCTGAACGGTATAGCCAACAACGGAAAATTAATCAGGTGTGAGGATAATGAGGAAGTTCCTTCTGTTCTGATGCAGAAATGTCTCCAGCCTAGGTCATAACATAAAAAGGAAAAAGTAAAGTACAAGGTAGTATATACAATATGATACGTTTAAGGAAAGGGAGGAAGATGATAAACGAACCAAGGTGGCTTCCTATAGGCACAGGGTGAGGCAGATGCCAGGAGTGTTCTGAGTGCTTTCCCCGTAATCACACGGATCTCATGAAAAGTTCTGAGTGGGGATTCAAGACTTCTTAATACCTACCAAGTTACAGTTTTTGATCTTTGACCCATGCAAATATTTTGGTATTTACACATTAAAAATAAAAAATGTGTAATGATAGCTATACTCATTGTGCACTTAACCCCTGCCTGCCACTGCTGAGCACACTGCACGTGTGATCTCAGGGATTTCTCCCAGCAGGTGCAGTTTTATTCCCATTTGTCAGGTGAAGGACAGAGCTGGAGAAGTTAAGGAATCTGCCTCAGGCCATATAACTTAAGGGAAATTCATGCATCCACCTTGGGAAATGTAGCACTTATGTTTTCACGTCTAATAAGAGCACAGTCTCTCATGAAACATAAAGTTGGCATGCAGGACCCACGTGTGATAGCGGAACTTCCTGTGGGTAAATCAGGATGGCATATTTCTTAAATTTAAAACTTGCCCTTGCTGAAACCTCTCTCTCCTTGAATCAAAAGAACTTATGCTAATACATGCCTAGCTTCCTCAGACCAGTGAGTCAGCCCAAGCCTATTGTCTTTCCATTTGCATATCTATCCTCTTGATGTGCTATTTTGGGCATCTACCACCTACTGTAAATCTACAGTACATGCATAGTTAATGAAGGCCATTCATATGTAAAGTGCCTGAGAACCAGTCGCCACTCCGCTAGGGGCCTCTCCAAGATGATTATAGAGGGGACACGTGGTCCCGGTTCCCTATTCTTTCGTGTTTCAGTGTGAGCTTATTCACGCATTTAGTCACAGCCGTACGAATCCTGCTGGCTAGAATTTGTGACAATAACTGGTGAACTATGGACCTGGAATCACACTCAGGTCCCCTGGCCCCAGGATCTGTGTCATAAGCTGTCATTGCTCTATCAGCACAGTGGTTTCTGATGTTTCTATTTTGCCTTGAGCAACATAGGAGGTGATGGCCCCTTCAGGACCTGTTCGTAAAGGCACACTCAAGTTTGCAAACAAATGGTCCTAGACAATCTCCCACAGTTCACCAGCAGCAATAGCTCTCAAGAGCTGTGGCTTTAAGATGAAACGTCTGTAGTTATGCGGATGCGAACTGTAACTCCATCCCTGCCTCTCCTGAACCAGACAGCATATCACAGTGAAAGAAGTAGCAATGCTATTATTTTAAAGAATATTTCACATTTACGAAGTTCTTACCATGAGGCAGGCACAGATGTTGTAAGTACATTACATGTAAAAATGATATTGAACCTTCACAAAAATCTTCATCAGGTAGGTGCTGTCATGGTCACAGTTCAGAGCTGACTTGTTGCAATGCTAACTCCCTGACCTCAGAATGTGACCTTATTGGGACAGAGGGTCTTTACAGAGAAAAATCAAGTTAAAATAAATTCATCAGGGTGGGCCCTAATCCAATATGACTGGTACCCTTAAAAAGAGGGAATTTAGCATCAGACAGACATGCATGGAGGGAAGGGGATGTGAAGATGGCCATGTGATGATCGAGGCAGGGATCGGAATGATTAGCTGCAAGCCAGGAAATGCCAAGGAGTGCCAGCCACCAGCAGAAATGAAGAAGGTCCCTTTCCAGAGTCTCAGAGGGAGCATGGCCCTGCCCCCACCTTGTTTTGGGCTTCTGGCTCCTGGGAAGGTGAGGCAATACAGTTGTGTTGTTTGAAGCCACTAGGAAATAAATACAATCACCTTCTTACAGACAAGGGAACAAAGGTGTGGAGAGTTTGAATAGCTTGTCCACACCTGCGCAGTCAGTTTGTAAGTCATGGCCTTGAACTGAGCTTGGGAAGTCTAGTGCTCCATTCTAATCAAATTCACATTTTAAAAAATTCTTCATAACATTCATTCTTTGTTTGAACTGTGTGTCCAACTTCATGGTTGATCTGAACACTCTGTTTTGACCTCGAGCCTGTACCGAAGGGTGGAGCAAGGAGTGCTCAGAGCGAGGCCACCCTAGCAAACTCACAAGGGCACAGCAGAGCGGCACACAAAGCCAAGTCCAACTGCGCAGGGCAGCTGCTCAGAGCTGGGGGCCAGACAGGGGGGCTCCCTGGTCCTCCCAGGAACTGCTGAGCATGGCCAGGACCCAGGGGGTACAAACTTCAAAGCAATTGAAGCCTTCCCCACAGCCTCTCATTTTTAATCAGCAGGAGTCACAGTCCAGGAATGTGGGTTGTTTGAATTATTTTTTTAATTTAAGAAAAGGTTAGGGTACGTAAAAGGGCTAAAGCAACTTTCAGGAGCTGGCTTCCCCACTCCACTTTGCACTCGATGCCCAGTAAATGAGCATGCTAAGTAAGTGGAGCACTGTTTCTTAGATGATGTGGGAAGAGGAAGAGATGGGATGAAGGAAAACCTGGGCAAGCACTCAGCTCAAGCCCTTGCTGGTCTGTGTAGCACCTCTGAGCACCCGCTCCTGGAAGATGAAGCCCCGTGGACAAACCGCGTGCTGAGGGGTTGCAGGCAGAGAAGCAACCTCCAATGCAGCCGAGAGGCAGGCAAAGACACACCTGGGACGAACCCCAGAGTCCAAAACAGAATTTGGTTAAACCAAGGGTCAAATGACTGCAGAAGGATTGCAGGAATGAATGCAGATCACAGTTACGTCCGGGCAGAAAGACAGTGTTTGGGAAGATGTTGCCCCCAGCTCTCCCAGAACATTGCAATCCCATTGTCAGACTGGATCGTGCTGTATCGGGTCATGCAGCTCTGCCCTCCAGCGATTCTGGGTACAGTGTAGATGTTCAGCATCGTCTGGTTGATTTATTTTCTGGATTGGCTTGTCTTGGGCTTTGTGAATCCCATTAGGGTCAGAGCAAAAGGAGAGAAAGTAAGTTTCTCTGCTGCATGCACGAGCAGCAGGTCTGAGCTATGGTGTGATTCTTCTTGAACAGAAGAAACTCCACCCTAATCCAAAGAACAAAAGTGTGTGCTTTGGGGCACAACTTGGGATGTCAAGGAAGAGAAGCAGAGATGGTTAACCTTTGCCTAAGGTGTGACGAACGGGCAGTGGATTCAATGGCTCAGCGTTAGACATTGAGGCAGAGCGGGGAAAGATCGTTTCCTTAGCTTCAAGCTTCTTGGACATTAGATACTGATAAACCCAGGTTCATTGCCCGCTAGTGAAAATCAGCTTTGTTTCAGAATTCCAGGTACTGAGAGATGATCTCAGCCTTAACATTGGAATACCTCGTTTCAAAGAAATCCCTGGAAAGAGCAGCGGGTTTCCTCAGAAAACTCTCCAAGACACGCCCCTTGCCTGTTCTCACCCTTTTTCAAAGTTTAAATCCTGGGGCTACATATCTCCGTGTGGGTTACATTTTTTTTTTACCTGCTTTGCAGTGAAGAAGCACACCTTGAAGTGTGGAAGCCCACAGTGACACCGCAGAGATAAAGGGAAGCGTGGCTCACCTGGGGGTCGGCCCCGCGGACAGGACCCGGATTTCTAACACGCACAGCACCACGGCCAAGGCGAGCCCCGGGCCGGCCGGCATCTGGGCTGGTGAGGCGGCTCCCAGTGTGATGGCCAAACACATCTGCAGACGTATTTATTAGCAAACGGTGAGAGTACCAGAGCCGTTGTTTGCTTTTGATCAGGTTTTCTGTTGAACTGCTTTCCTGGATGCAAAGTCCAATCAAAGGAGAGACATTTCATAATTCTTGGCCTACTCTGTTCTTGTACTGGCAAGTACAGTCAAGCCACTGGCCTGTGAATGATACATTGGCTGAGATTAGTGGCAATGTTGTGTTAACAACAACAACAAAACAAACCAACCCCAGTGTTGCTCATCTTTGGAGATTCTGAGAGGGCAGAAGAGGGAGTGTGTAACTTGGGACAAAGAGGTCGGTGGATGATTTCCGCAGAGGCCTGAACTCAAATTAACGAGAGGACTGCACGCCTGGGAAGGGTGTCAGGCACGTGTTCCAATGGGAAAGGCAGCCGTGTGGCTTATTTGCTCACGCGGGAAAGGCAAAGTGTCAAAGGCACTTACAACCTGACTTTCTTTATAGGCAGAGTGCGTCCTTGTGAAGAATTCAGGCAACACCCCTAAGGCATTGCCTTATCCTCTAGGAGGACCTGGTCCAGAAACACATGATTGATTCTGTCAGCATGACAGATTCTGAGATGGAACAAGTTGCTCCAAGCCATCATAAAGTCAGCCCCGACTTCCTGACTTCCATGTGTTCTCCAGGATTTGGGGGAAGGGTACGGTGTTTTAGAAAGTAACTGAAAGTGTGGACATCACAGCTGCTTTGACAACACTGGTTGCACAATAGAATGACTTGGGGACCTGAGGAAAACCATCAGTGCCTGCCCAAGCCGCCCGATTCTAATCATTAATCTGGGGTGAGACCTTACATCAGGGCTTTGGGAAGCTTGCTGAGTCATGCAAATGTGTGGCTGGGGTTGAGATACAGAATGGCCGCTTTGAGAAGAAAGACGTGAGATGTGATGTGTCACTGAATGTGTTTTCCAGGTGCTGTCATAGGGCTTGAAGGGCCTTCAAGTCAATTTTCATACATTAGCATATACGAAGGCCAACGCGGCAGGGGTAAGTTGGGGAGGCAACAGATTCAGAGCTAGTTTTGCCAGGACTGCCTTACCTGATCCAGAAACGGTCCTACCTACAGGGAAAGTTACCTGCTCTCATCATTCTTTCTTGCCCTTCCTCCTTTTTGTGCAGAGAGCTTGCGGTGCCCAATGGGACTAGTGTCATGTGTTCCCAAGCTTGCTGGTTGTGGATAATTTATAAGGTCTACATGTAGGCCATGCTGAATTGCCAAGTAAAAGGTGATTCAAATGGGTGCAGTAACTACATCAGTGAATAAATCTATGCCCAAAGGACACTTCTTGGGAGTCTAAGCTGAAAACAAGCGGGCTGTATCCAGATACACTACGCAGCTATCAGATACAACAGAGCAATGGTGAAGACTCTTATGTGGCCTCTCTGGACACAGCCAGGACACCCAAGGAAAGGACAGGGAAGCAGGCAGGGTAGGATGATGTTTTATGTTAATTAGACTTAATGCTAATTGCTTAGATTTTGTGATAATGGACTTGAAAAGTAGGTGCAACTGGAGATTGAAAAATTCCCTCCCTCCTTGGAGACTCACCGGAGGGGAGAGAGGGGAGGTGGAGATGAGGGGGGATGTCTTAGCTAACTGACGTGAATGCTGAATTGTTCTGTTGAAATAATATTTCTTTTATCTCCCTGGTTCAGGATGAGTGTAATATAGCAAGGTGATGGGAGCAATACAGTATGATAATAGAATACCATTACCATGTAATGATTGTAAATAGTGTAGCGTACCTTATTCTTCTTTGCCCTTAACATCTATCACCTATTTGGCATGTTTTGAAATGAGGTTTATGTTTCAGTGTACATCTAGGGGAAATGAAGCATCATGACACACTAAATTAGAAAAGTGAAAATCGTAACATCTTTCCTTTTAAAACACTCAAGGGCTTCCAAAAAATAGAACAGGTAAACGTTTTTGTCCAGCATCACCCACCCCCAGCTGTCCCTGGAATTTGAACTTGGGGTGCCTGACTCTTCCCACTCACTGTACCGTGAACTCCGTCGTTGTGATTATACTGATGTTATGTTAACAACATGAAACTATAAAATGCCCCATTAAGTCCTCTCGGCTCCACAAAGGCTCGCTTTTAGTGTGGTCTTACCGATGAGGCTCCTCGGAGATGTACAGCCGAGGCTCTGCACAAAGAGGCGGCGGAGGCAGGATCTGAACGAGCCATGCCTTCCAACGCTGATTCCGGGGTCTTCCTTGCTGCTAAGGCTTCTCCAAGTTTTCACCACTCAGGAGCCTTTAAGAAAGACTTTTTAAAGTTCCCTTGGTTTTAATTTGCTTGGGAACTTTGTGGGACTAAATTCTATTTATTGCATCATCATAATAATAATACTTTCCCCCCCATTTTAAGGTAGAAACACGCACATACGTACATGAGAATGTGTGGCCGTTGGGCAGGAACACTTAATTTTTACTGAGGTGATACTCATGTTTTGAGTATAATTTCCATTTAATTCTTTTAAAGTGATAGAAACTGGTTTTTTTTTGAAAATTCATTATTGATAATTTCATGGACTTCCTTAGTGTCCAGGCACCTTAAGCGGGGAACCACTGTCTCATTCCACATCTGATTATAACTGAACCCCTAAAGATCCGTGGGTCTTACAACATGACAATGAATTAGCTGTAGTGCTTTTACATGCACTTGCTGGAGGTAGTCGGACTCACAGGAAGAACCTGGAGATGACTGTCTGTCGCAGACCCCTTGACTTTAGGTGTGTCCCGCTTACTACCACTTCCCTAGCATCTAGGACTGCGCCTAGCACCTGTTAAGCTTCAAAGGTATTGTGAGCTACATGCACTAATTGATGAAATGTGTACAGGTGGGGAAAATGATGTCCAACAAGGGGAAGTGAAACTCCTAAAGTCACACTGTGGGGATTAGCTGTCTTTTCATTGGCCTTTGGTTAGATTCTTCCCTCATTTCTCCTGGTGGCTCTTTCACCTCTTACATCACCAAGAAACGCAGAAACAGCTGTGGGCTCCTTGCAGGTTCACTACATCTCAGTGAGCTCTCAGAGGAAGATAAGCCTGCTTTTATTTAGGACGATCTAGTATTGTATGATTAGACCTGGACTTCCCAGTGTTCAAATATATTAGTTGTTCTTTCTCTTATTTCCTTAGTTTCTTCATTCTGATTAATTCCTTCTCATCAGCCTGTGAACATGCTCAAATAGCTTTTATATGTAAAGAATATACCTAATTTCTTGATTTCCTTTTATTGTTAATGCCCTTGTTAACCAAATTTTTGCAGTCTGTAGCAAATGTCTTACTTTACCGTATGGTTATACTCAACTTACTGCAGTCTGCCTTTTGGCTGTTTCACTCCATTGAAGATTTCCTTATTGCTAAATTTGATGGACAATTCTTGGCCCTTCTCTTTGTCCCATAGAGACGTTTGATCCTATTGGCTATTCTTAGGCTTCAAAACTCTATTCCTTGGACTTTGTGGTACAGCATCTCCTGTTGTTTTACTTCTTTTCATTAACTCCTCTCCTCTGCCCGTCAGGCACACACTGGTGTTCCTCACGGGTGTAGCTTCCGTCTTCTTCACGGCTCAATCTACAACCCCTTTTCCTACCCGCTCATAAGACCAAGCCCACCATTCAGACCCAGAACTCTCAAATAGTGCTCTGCTAACGTTTCTTTAGCAGAATCTTCTGGGTTCTTGTTTTGAAAGTATGGGCATCTACAAATGATAATTTTCAAAAAACACAAGGCTTATAGTGTACCCTTTTAGATGAACAATCTTCAGGTACTTCTAAGAAGTCCCCAGGTGACTTTCATTTCTTTGTGCTAGTTAAACTCGCCACGTGTAAAATCCAACAGATAATTCTTGCCCCCTCTCTGTCAAAAAGGATCATTCTATACCCTTTATTTTCGTTAATGAGTACCACCTGCCCTGTCTTTCTGGTTTTTATATCTAAAAGCCATCTTTGCTTTTTGTGGCATTTATTTTTTTGACAGCATACAAAGTGTTAAGCATGTTCATAGTGGTTACTTCATAGTTATTCCATAGTTACTAGATGGTCAGTTAATTTTCACTTGGTTAAAAGGTATTTGGCTTCTGGAACTTTAGACTCCAATAACAAGAAACTGTATTCAGATTTATCAGTTAATGTGTAAGCCCAGCTAAATATAATAGGGGATGGTACTTTGCAAATCTTAAACTCAATTTAATTTTTCTCTTTTAAAATTATGTTTTCTCAACACTCAGCAACTTCAAAGCTGAAACCTGAGGCTTACTGCCCAGGAAAAGAGATGGCAAAATAAGAAAGCAACTGATCACCTGTGAGGCTCAAAGCAGTGGGCACAACACAGGTTATTACGCAGACAGTATGAAGACTGCTAGCCTGAGAAATTGTGATAAGGAGAAGACAAAGGTGGAGAAGAGATGCCTATTCTGAGAAACTTTTTCAGGCCAAATTCCAGAATGAAGCCAGCACGGTACATAGTTTGAGATCCAAGATAGAAGTGTCCGTCCTTGCCATCTGAAACGCCGCAACAACAGCTTTCAGAGCTTCCCAGCATGGGGAAGCCCAATCAGAACAAAAGCGACTGTGCCACGTGGTCAGCAAAGAGGGAGGCCCTGAATTTGGCTTCCTCTGTTTCTTTGAAAATCATGGGCCACAGTGGTTTTTTGAAGTTCCCCTCTGACCTGAGGAGGGTGAGTGAAGGTAGCTGGCAGGCTTGCTCAGTCAAGGACAGTGTGGGTCCAGAGCTGTAGGCAGGGATGGAACAGTACTTGCGGTCAGACCTCAGGAGTCCAGTGTTAGTGAGGGCCAAGGTGGGGACCCAGGTAGCAGGGAGAACCAGACCCTACAGACCCCCCAAGTGCATGGTGAGGAACAGAGCCTACATTCTTCAGCCAAAAGCTTTGGGTGCAGATATAACACGGTACTGGCCAGGTAGATGAGGTACATGCGGTAGAGACTGGAAGAAGCAAAGGACAGCATGAGGACCTGTCGGAGGACCTGGCGCCTTCTCAACACCCCCGTCCACATCTGCACTCCCATAATACTAAACATTTATCATGGAAAAGAGCAGGAAGACAGAAAGACACTTGAAATGCTGGGTGCAAATCCAAGAGTTAGAGTTATTTACAGAGGGAGTGATAAGGCTTGGATTGAGGTTACATACCGGCACCTGCACCCAGCAAAGTGGAGGCGTGTGAGAAAGATTAGACTGGGGAAAGGGAGAAGCAAGGAATAAAAAAATAAAGAAAGTTACGTTTCTTTTTGTACACAAGTGTAGTGTAAGCCACTTTTTGTCCCTGTTAAGAAATATATTTGTCTTCCTCAGACATATTCTGCTAATTTTTCTTCTCTAGGGAGAGGGCTGGTTGATAGTAGTAGATGAGTTAAGTCAGTATTTCAATCATGTTTTTGGCCCAGCATCATCTCCCTTATTTATGTTCTCTCTCTCTCTTTGACTCTCCCCCTTTCTCTTTAATCCTCACCTCAGGATATGTTTATTGATTTTCTAGACAGAAAGAGAGAGAGAAATTGATGTGAGAAACATCGATAGATTACCTGCCATACATGCCCCAACTGGGGATCAAACCTGCAACCTAGGTGTGTGCCCTGACCAGGGATCGAACCTGCAACATTTTGGTGCATGGGGCTATGCTCCAACAAATAGAGCCACCCAGTCAGGGCTTTATATTTTCATTTTTTATTGATTTGTGCTTTTCTCCATCTGGGGTTTTGTGTATATTGTTGATGGGCTGCCAAGTATCTCTCTGCAGTGTGTTCACCTGTTCAGTTTTCAGTCTCTACAGTTCAAGGGTTTGTGTTTGTCAAATTAAAAGATTAAGAAAGTCATCACCACTGATAGAATCTTTAAACCCTGAAGAACTTAGGAGGAAAGCGTTTAAATAAACTGTGTGTCATTAATACATAGGTTTGATCAGTTCATTAAAAGTATGATACCAGGACTTCTGGCCAAGATGGAGGCATAGGTAGACACACTGTGCCCCCTCACACAACCAAAAGAAGGACAACAACAAATTTAAAAACAAAAAACAATCAGAACTGCCAGAAAATCCAACTGTATGGAAGCCCAACAACCAAGGAGTTAAAGAAGAAACATTCATCCAGACCTGTAGTTGGGGCAGAGCCAGGCAGCTGGGTG
Organism: Micronycteris hirsuta; assembly: GCA_004026765.1. NCBI lineage: Eukaryota > Metazoa > Chordata > Mammalia > Chiroptera > Phyllostomidae > Micronycteris > Micronycteris hirsuta. Next base: position 2,154 of record PVJI01011990.1, on the reverse strand, counting down.
GAGAGGACTCACAGCATTGCGGCAGCTGGAGGACCCAGGCAAGCAAGGCGGTGGCTGGGGGACTGAGTGGTCCCACCTTCACGTGAGGATAAATGGGGAGGAACAACTGAAGAGCGAGACAGACCATGCAACCCGGAGTTGCAGCACAAGGAAATAAAGCCTCAAAACCTCTGACTGAAAACATCTGTGGGGGTTCAGGGGTTGGGAGAAACTCCCAGCCTCACAGGAAAGTTTGTTGGAGAGATCCACAGGGTCCTAGAACATACACAAACCCACCAACCTGGGAATCGGCACCAGAGGGCCCCATTTGCTTGTGGGTGGTGGCGGGAGTGATTGAACAAGTGGCATTGTTCCCTCTCAGACCCCTCCCCCACAGGCAGCGCCACAACGCAGCGATGTGGGTTGCCCTGCCCTAGCAAATACCTAAGGCTCTGCGTCATACTATGTAACAGGTGTGCTGAGACAAAAAAAAAAAAAAGGCCCAAATGAAAGAACAGATCAAAGCTCCAGAAAAAATACAACTAAGCAATGAAGAGATAGCCAGCCTATCAGATGCCCAGTTCAAAACACTGATAATCAGGATGCTCACAGAATTGGTTGAGTATGGTTGCAAAGTAGAGGAAAAGTGAAGGCTATGAAAAGTGAAATAAAGGAAAATATTCAGGGAACCAACAGTGAAGGGAAGGAAACCAGGACTCAAATCAATGGTTTGGACCAGAAGGAAGAAATAAACAGTCAACCAGAACAGAATAAAGAAACAAGAATTAAAAAATATGAGGAGAGGCTTAGGAACCTCCAGGACAACTTTAAACATTCTAACTTCCTAATCATAGGGGTGCCAGAAGAAGAGGAAGAGCAAGAAATTGAAAACTTATTTGAAAACATAATGAAGGAGAACTTCCCCAATCTGGCAAAGGAAATAGACTTCCAGGAAGTCCGAGAAGCTCAAAGAGTCCCAAAGAAGTTGGACTCCAGGAAGCACACACCAAGGCACATCATAATTACATTACCCAAGATGAAAGATAAGGAGAGAATCTTCAAAGCAGCAAGAGAAAAGTAGACAGTTACCTACAAAGGAGTTCCCACTAGGGAACTTTTCTTTCTCAAAAGAAACCTTGTAGGCAAGAAGGGGCTAGAAAGAAGTATTCAAAGTCATGAAAGGCAAGGACCCACATCCAAGATGACTCTATCCAGCAAAGCTATCATTTAGAATGGAAGGACAGGCAAAGTGCTTCCCAGATAAGGTCAAGTTCAAACAGTTCATTATCACCAAGCCCTTATTATATGAAATGTTAAAAGGACTTACCTAATAAAAAGAAGATGCTCAATAATATGAACAGTAAAATGACAACAAACTCACAACTATCAACAACTGAACCTAAAAAAACAAAAAACAAAAACAGAAACAAACTAAGCAAACAATTAGAACAGGAACAGAATCATACAAATGGAGATCACATGGAGGGTTATCAGCAGGGGAGTGGGAGGGGGTGAATGGAGGAAAAGGTACAGGGAATAAGTAGCATAAATAGTAGATATAAAGTAGATAGGAAGAGGTTAAGAATAGTATGGGAAATGTAGAAGCCAAAGAACTTACATGTACAACACATGGACTTAAACTAAAGGGGGAGAATGTGGGTGGGTGGCGGTGTGCAGGGTGAAGGGGAAAAAACGGGGGGGGGGAATGGGACAGATGTAATAGCATGATCAATAAAATATATTAAAAAAATAAAAAAATTAAAAAATAAAAAGTATGATACCATTGGATGTTTGATTTTGATGAAACTATACACAGTATTGCCGTGAAAAATGGGCTTATGTGGACAGTCTTCTTCATCGACCACGAACATGCGTCTAACCTGACTGTGAGCAGCTGCAGGATGGTTTGCTAGTTATAATGCAGAAGAAACTGGGAGAGTGCTGCTCACAACTCATCTTTCATTCTGAGCACCCTGAGGTTTGCACTGAAAACACTTAACCATGCTGGCAGGTGAAACCTGCATTAGATGGGACTACATGGGAGGTTAAATTGATGTATTGCATTTAGAACTAGAAAATTCAAACTTTGAAGTGATAAGGCATTCTCTAAGGGAGCTCTGGAAATGCTAAAGGGGGATTAACTGGCCAAATTAAAAATGAACAAAAATGTATTTT
>PVJI01011989.1:0-53555 GCA_004026765.1 Micronycteris hirsuta | reverse complement strand
GTGTTCACCACCCAAACTCAAGTCTCCTTCCATATATTTGACATCCTTTACCCTTTTCTACCTTTTCCCTAGATGTATTTTCTAATGTTCCTCCAGGTTTTAAAGTTAACCTAGAGCCTGAGTAATGACTAAGTAGGTAAGTCTATAAAACATCTTGAATGCCTGAGTATGCTAAGTAGGTTATTTTTTTTATCCCCACCAGAGGACATTTTTTTATTGTTTTTTTTTTAGAAGGAGAGGAAAGGACAGAGAGAAACATTGATGCAAGAGAAAAGCATCAATTGGTTGCCTCCCATACATACCTGGACTGGGGATCAAACCCACAACCTAGGTATGTGCCCTGACTAGGAATCAAACCCGCAACCCTTCGGCTATGGGACAATGCTCCAACCAACTGAGCCACACCAGTCAAGGCCTAAATATGCAGTTTTGACTTCTTCCTTGCTTTGATTTTGCTAGAGCTTTTGCCTTCTCTCTCCATTACAGTGGATGATGAGAATCAATAGTGTAGAATAATTCTGCGTTCATTTATATCCCCACCTTTTTTAATTTTATTAGCATTTATTTTATGCTGATTTTATTCCTAGGCTGTAAGTTTCATTTCTCGGTTTCTACTGGGATATCTTTTTCTTCTGTGCAACCCCCTCTTCTGGTTTAGGAACAACCTGCCCGTTTTCAGTGAGGATCCTCTCGGTGAGGCAGGGAGAGTTCGCGAAGGGGTCACTGCAGCCATGAGCTCTGTGAGTTCTGCGCTGTGTCTTGGGAGCCTTGTTTACCTGGACGTGCTCGATGACCAGTGAGTCTACATCTAAACCCTTAAGCTCAGCATTACTCTGCATTTTTAAGCACGTGCAGCAAAAATTCAGCACTCTTTTGGGGCCGCTGACCCTGGGTCCAGCCCTACTGGGCTCACCTACCAACGCCACTATTATAACAATGGAATGGGACACATTGCTTCTGTAAAATGACATCCTTCAGATACTTGGTGGCTTTGTAGATATGCATACCCTTGATGGTCTGGGCAGTTTCGTGAGTGTCCTTGAAGTGAACACAAAAATTCGAACTTTTCAATTTGCATGATTTTGTGAGGTTTTCTGGGTCAAGTGAATAACAAACCATTTTCGGAGGCACGCTATGGGGCTGACAGCTCTCACCGGGCAGCCCACGGAGGCTGTGAAGAAGAAAGAAGGCTGCAACACTGTGGAGCAGGAGGGCACCGTGAACTATGCTCCTGACCTCCAGCCATGGCCAAATGACCACCTGCCCCTGTTGTTTAATACCTCATCCTAGCAAGGACAATATGTTTTCTTTATGGAAGGATCTGATGAGCAGAAAAGAGAAGGCATGAGATCATGCAGAGAGTTCCCTTTTATAGTGTTCTTTTTAAAAAAATTAGTTATAACCCTGGCTGGTGTGGCTCAGTGGATTGAGTGCTGACCTGCAAACCAAAGGGTCACTGGTTCTATTCCCAAGCAGGGCACATGCCTGGGTTGTGGGCCAGGTCCTCAGTGGGGGGTGCACAAGAGGCAACCACACATTGATGTTTCTCTCCCTCTCTTTCTCCCTCCCTTCCCTTCTGTCTAAAAATAAATACATAAATAAAATAAAAATTTAATTATACTATTATAGTTGTCCCAGTTTTTCTCCCTTTGCTTTCTTCCACCCAGCACCCCCTACTCCCTCCAGTGATAACCCCCTCCTTTGTTCATGTCCATGGGTCATGCATGTAAGTCCTTTGCCTTCTCCTTTTCCTATACTGTTCTTAACACCCCCTGTCTATTTTCTACCAATTTGTGCTTAATCCCTATACCTTTTCCCTCATGCCCCCAGCCCCCACCCCTACCCACTGGCCACCATCCCAATGATCTCAGCATCTATGATTCTGTTTCTGTTCTGCCTTGTTGCTTGGTTTGGTTTTTTTTTAGCTTCAGTTGTTGATAGTTGTAAATTTACTGCCATTTTAATGTTCATACTTTTGAATATGGGGGAAATACAGTATGGAGAGGGAACGTGGTTACTCTGGGTCTCCTCTCACTTCAGAGTCTGCTGTGGCATGAGGTCCTTAGGGACACCTTATTGGAGAAGGCACATGCCTTCTTAGTTCTGGAGGTAAAGGTGGTGGAACTGATGGAGTGTTTTGAAGAGACTAAGTCATCCTTCATTTAATTGACACTTCCAGCCCCTTGGATATTTGTGTCAAAGATTGAGAGACACACAGCACTTTAACACACAGCAGACTGTCTATCCTTAGTCCTCTCCTTCGCAGAGAAAATATATTTTAGTCTTCAGAGAGATCCAATCTTGTTTCTTTATTCCTGATTTTTCATTTTGGGCAGAGAAACATTGAAAAATTAATTTTAATGCAAAAGAGTTTTACTTTTGCCAGATGACATACCTTTTTAATGCTAGAACATAGGAGCAGTAGGCTCTGAGTTGAAATAATTCTAAATTTAATTTTATAGTGGTTTTGTGGATATGTCGAGCTAGGGGTGGGGAAGAATTATTGTGAGCATTTCAGAGACAGACTCTTTAGTAGTCTTAAAATGTCCTTACTTAACTGTGGAATTCACAAACTGTTTCTGACTTGGAATTATAAAATTTATATGTGAAAATGACTTAAAGGCTTAGTCCTCCTTCATTTTCTAGGTACAGGAGTCAAGTGACCTGTCACCAGAGCAGTGGTCACAGCCTTTTGCCTACCCTTTTCTCTGACCACACATTAGGTCCAGATTTAGCAAGATGAGAATTTAAGCACTAAAATAATTTTCTTCACTTTAAACTTCAGAGTTGATAAGCCTTGTTTTTCTGTTCAGTTTTTGCCTAATCATCTTTTTCTCATTGGTTTTAATATGTTGTATTTCTTAGTGGGCTTTTAACTCATAAAACTTGTCTGATGTTATAGAGATGAAAATAAAATATCAGCAGAGATGTAGGGTCTGCCTCACTTACCCCCTTTTCCTTTCATTTTCTTCCCACAGTGAGGGGACGTGCTGTGTGTCTGCAGCACAACACTGACTTGGGTCCTACAAGCAGATGACTAATGGGACCTGAGCTGCCTGTGTGTTTCGCCAGCCCCAGCCCACACTGGCCATGCTTACTCCTGCCCTGTGCCTCAGTTGACAGCCATCAGGTGACACCGTCAGCCTGGTGCCACTCCCACTGGCCTTGGCAATGAGGAGGCGAGCTGGCACACGGAGGGCTGGCATTCGGTAGGGAGCACCCTCAGGAGCTGATGGCACAAGCTTTGTCCGAGTTCCCCGGGGAGACAGGCGACACGATGACCCAGCGTGCCAGAGGCCCAGGCAGGCTGGCTTCAGGCGGAGCAGTAGGCAGCGGGCAAACCTGCAGTAACCCACAGGCTGGTGCAGTCATAGCAGCCTGAAAGGATTTTCCCTGAGTCTGGATCTTGGCTCACCCTTCACTGCTGGGTGACCTCCGTCAGTTCCACAGCCTCACAAAGCCTCCATCTTGCTGTCTGTGTCACGGTGGTGGTACTTAACTTGCAGGTGGCGAGGGTGAGAAATGATGTCTGTTGGTGAGTCACCTAGAAGGGTTCCTGCAAGTTGATGAGCTCAGGACATAGTAGCTGCTGTTTCTGTTATTAACAAACACAGTCACACACTTCCTTGTTGATTATTTTGGGACAATCCTGTAAGAATGTTTTCTGTCTAGGAATTCGAACTCTCATTTCTAAGCCTGGTGGTTTCAGCTGGAAGAGAATTGTGAAATGCTTTATCATGCTTTAGGTTCTTCTGTTACTTATCCCTAGAGCAAGACTTAGAAATGCTGTAGAGTTGAGCTACCTCGCCCTCACAGATGGGACATGATCTGAATATCACAGGTGCCTGGCTCAAAGCCCACAGAGTCTAGGCGAACCTTCTAACTTTGCCCGCATAAAGGATTGTTTTTTTGGTTTTTTTTTCTTTTAATATGCTAGATTTCCTCTGCTTATCTCAGGCTGAAATGAATATTAAGTAGCCCGAAGTTTCCTTTCTGTGATCAATTCTAATGCCTTTTGTGAAGGGAAATTAAATTAATTAAATGAGGGTTTCTGTTGAGTCCCATGTACACGTTTTTATCCAAGCCTGTTTAGAATCATACAATATCAGAGCCGGAAAGATTTTTAGACAACCCTCTCATTTCATGGGCAAAGAGACTGAATCAGGATATAGTGATTTGCCCAACTTCTGCACAGTGATATCAAGGGAAAGCAAACATTGGCTAAGGGGGTGGACATGGGAGGAAGTGGGTGATGGAGAGCCGCTGGGCAGGTCTAGCAAACAGGTATGATTCCTAGGCAGTGAGACTGTGTAGTTTATACTCTCCTGGTATGCCTGGGGCCATCTTGGCATGCTTTAATATTTTATAAAGTGCTGTCACATAGTATTTATTGTGTGATAAAATGCTATCATCCCTATTTTATAGGTGATGAAATTGAGGTGGTCAAATGACCTTCCAATTCAACTCATTAGACCAAATCAACACAAATTTGTTGAGTGTTTGCTTGGTTCCAGGAACTTTGCTAGGCCCTTTAGGGAATATAAAATTGTCAGATCCTTTGGAATGGAGCTTGTTATTGCAAGCGATGAGTTATATGAAATTCTATGACTACATGAAATATTATCTAATTGTTCAAGGGTATAGATAAATACCAAGATAATACTTGGAACAGGAATTTTGAGACGGGAGGGATCAATGGGCATGTCAGGATCTCCCTGGCAAAAGTTCCTTCATTCCGCACCTGTAGCTGTGTCATCTTCGCCAGGTGCAGTCATTACTCATCCCACCTGCAGCCCCAGGGAGCCGCTCTGGGAATCCTGAGCACTTGGCAGTAATCCCGACTCCTGGAGTAATTCAGTAAGGTTTGAATGAATGGACAGCTAAAGCGATGAGAGAAAGTCTTTCCAAGGAGAGACAACAGCGTGTGCAAAGGTGTGGCTGTGCGATAGTAAGCCTGAGTAGATGGGCAGGCTTAAAGAATGGAAATTTGAAGAAGAGGTTTGGATAAATTAGTGGGGAGGCAGAAAAGAGGTCTCCAGGTGGCCCAGAAAGCCAGGTGGAGTAGGGAGGTTATTAAGGCACTGGGAAGTCACCGAAGTCTTGATGGAAAAAGCGATGAGAGTGGCTCTTTGGAACGGTATTTGGGCAATGAAACATGGACACTTTGTGTTTGCATGCTTGTTTTATACCACAGAAGTTTTGTATTTTAATGTAGTCCAACTGATCACATTTTTTGTCATTTGTACTTTTGATATCGTATCTAAGAAACTATCGCCTAACCCAAAGTCAGGAAAATTTACTCCTATGTTTTCTCCTGAGAAATTTTGTACTTCAGCTCTTGCGTTTAGGTCTGTGATCCATTTTGAATCCATATCTACATATGGTCTGAGGCAGGGTGCCACCTTTAATTTGTTGCAGGTAGATACCCCCTTGTCCTAGCTCCATTTGTTTAAGAGTGCTCTCTCTCCATTGAGTTATGTTTGTACTCTCATGCCCACGTTTCATCTCTCCCTACCACTTGTCTTATTTTTCTTACCCCTGTCTCCAGGCCTCCAGGCAATCACTAATGTGTTTTCTGCCTCTCTGTGTATTAGTTTGCCTTTTCTAAACAGAATGTATTCTTTTTTTGTTTGATGTTTTCCATTCAGTGTTCTTCCATGTTGTTGCATGTTTCAATAGTTCCTTCTTTTATTCCATTTTCTATCCCATTGTATGACTATACTACCTTTTAAGAAAGTTCCTGTGAGCATTTGTGTACATATCTTTGTATGGACATACGCTTTTTTATTATTGGGTAAATACCAAGGACGAAATGGCTGGCTCAAATGGGAGGCATGTGTGTAACTTTTTGAGGATATGTCAAACTGTTTCCAAAGTGATGGTGCCATTTTTCTGTCCCATCATCAATGCGTGCTTTTTTGACAATGACATAGCTAGCCCAGGCCATGATATTGGATGTTATAAAGCTGAGAAGGAAAGCGAATGAACCAACTGGAGTTGGGGTCCGGCGAACCTTGGGGCCTAGAACAACAAGCTGAAGTTCTGTAGAAAAAGTACAAAGCTCTTAGGATTTGGGGCCTGGCCACTGCACAGGATGTGGGAAGCAGAGCCTAATAGCACGTAGAAAAGGTGCAGAGGTTTTAGCTGATGGAAAACTCAACTAAATATAGCTGGGTCACTGGGGCTTCTCAAAGTGCTCATGCAGCCCGCAGCTGCACCAGTGAAGGCCACTGTCACTGTCAAGATTGGGGCTGGTGATAATCTTGATCTCCCCTGTGAGGGTCAGGTTTATACCCACCTACTGATGTTTACTCTTTAATGGGGGAATGGAGAAATTGGGGCATATCTGGAGGAAACTGAACAGAATATTGAAGGAGGAGAAAACCATGTCCTAAGTAAAGCTACTTGGGATATCTATTTGTTCGTTTATTTACTCATTCATTCAACAAATCATATTAGTTTTCTTATGTGCAAGACAGGGTTGTAAGGGATAGGGCATAAGGACTACAACGTCATGTGGGTTTTAGTGATGATCTCCATAATGGTGTGGAGTTGCCCAATTATCGGAAAGAGGTCTGGGAAGGCCTCCTTGTAGAGGTGAGTTTTGAGTTGAGTCTTGGTGGACAAATAGGAGTTTGACAGGTAAAAATGAGAGGAAAGGATGTTCCAGCCTGAAAGATTACATGCCCCAAATCACTAGGTGGTAAACTTCAGGCAGGTAATGTGTATTTTTCACAATTTTGAGTATTACTCAGTACGCTGCCTGACCCATAACCCATTTTGCTTGATCTCTTCGATTAAATAAAATAACATGCCTCCCTGGAGAGTCTATGAGTTGTTAAAAGAGGCTGAGATGCAAGCTGTATGTGTTTGGATGGCGGGGGCATAGCATGCAGGTCTTGCTGTGTTTGGATGGGAGATCTTGTCTCTCCTCTGTACATCCAGGATTCCTCATTGGACTGACTTGGATTTTGTGCCCAGGTCTGAACCAGTTACAGAGGGTAGGGAGTCACTCAGACGGCCAGATGTAGGGCACGCGTCAGCTCCAGGCCGGTCATCGTCTGTGGAGGAAATCAGGGCTCTGACTGGCAAGGCCTGGATCACGTGTCCACTCTGGAGGTAGTGGTAGCATCCCAGCTGAACTGTTTGGACTACGTGTGAGGGAGTGCTAGTTGTCCAGTAAAGCTGAAGAGCTGTTCCCAGAAGCTGGAATGGATGTTCTAGCTGGAGAGAATTATCTGCTGCAGCCGCAGAGGACAAAACTGGGGCCAGTGAGTCGACACTGTTGGTGGCTGTATTTCTGCTGCAAAAGAAAGATCTTTCTGTGACACACAGGGATAAAGGAGGCCAGCTGTGGGTGGTGAGTTGGCTGTCAGTGGGGGTATCCAAGCAGCCACTGTGGGTAGATGCCAACAGCCCATTAGCACTGTGGGGTCGAAACAGGTAACCTCTAAGGCCACGTTTTTCAAACTGTTTCTCTGTGACAGTGATGAATATATTTTTACATTAAAATCCAGAATACCTTTATACTTGCATACAAAACTGCAAATGGAAGTTTGACATAGTACTTTATATATTTTTTTACATCTTGATGGGTTAAAACTTCTTGTTGTGTGCAAGCCACTCCATTGCTTTCGTGTCCCACGGACGAGTCTCCACCTGCAGTTTGTACAACCCTGTTCTCAGGTCAGAAATCTTAGACAGACTTAGAAAGACTATGGCTTTCAAGTCTGGCTTTTCCTCCACAATGATGGCATGGGTCAAAAATGTGGAAGCCAAAAAATAAAAAAAGGATAGGAAAAAGAAAAGAAAAATGTGGGAGCAAACCTGTTCTACTTGTGAAAGGCCCTGATTCTAAGTGGTGGAACCCCCTGCTGTCTGTCACTGCAGCCCCCGCCCTGTCGGGGTGGAGTGGCCCTTGCTAGCCCTGACAGCAGTGTTGGGGACAGTCTATGGGCTGGCCAGGGGCCAGGGGATTGCAGAGGTGTCGCAGCAGTGTGCCTGTCTGGGGGCCGGCAGCAGCTCCTCCTGTGCCAGCAGATGTTTATGTTGTGAAGTCGAATGTATGTGGCCCTGCCAGGCCTTTATATTGAAGGTGAGGGAGTGGCTTTTAAAAAGAACATATTTTTGACTTGAAACAAGTCAAGGCAGAGAGTGAGACAATTAGAGACTGACATCCTGTTTAGTCATCTCTCCAGAGAGCTCTATTTTCAGAACTGTTCTATAGAGGTTCACTCATGGCATTAAGACAGTTAAGGGGTGTGGGGGGGGTATAGTTAAGTTAGCAGTAGTAGCAATGCAAGTAGCTGATTTGAACACTGGGGTGATTTACAGGGTGATAACCACATTAATGCAGATTTTATGCAGAGACAGGGTTTATAAGAACAAGCTGCTATATAGATAACATTTTCTCAGTCAGTACAAAATAGGCATTTTTTTAATTATATGATCAGGATATGCTGATAAAGTCAATGTATTTTCTTTTCAGTCTTTGTCACCTATAAGTATAGTAAATAGTACTGCTAATGCTCTTTGAGATCATTTGATGGCAGCCATGTCAGAAATGCTGAATAATGACATTGTGGACTTTCAGATGACAATAGTGAAGCCCTGGGTAGTTAAGAACCTTGCTCAGAGCCACCTGTGGTAGTCAGGCTCGAGTCTATGCCATGGTCTAGTTCAGGGCTCTTTCCACCATTCCATGTGATTAGCAGCTTATTTAAATTTAGTATGCCAGACCTCTCTCTCAGATGAGAGGCCAACGGCAGAAATGGGCCATCAGGTAAAATCTTTACGATTTTTACTTAAAGACGATTGCAAATTTATGTATTTGGGTCCAAAAGAATCTTACATTCCAAGGCTTAGGAGGACTCATGGGTAGTTCAAGGATAGCACCAGCATGAAGAGGGCAGAGCCTGCCTACCCGGGCTCGTGTGATCAGGCAGAGGGGGAGGGCACTGCCCCGTGCCGGGGCCATGCTGTGTGAAGGTCTTTGAGAAGCTGGCACATGTTCAGAGGAGGGGACCTACAGAGAGGTCTTCAAGCTGCTGCATTTGCAGAATGTATGTCTCAGCTCATAGATAAGAACTTATAGCAACGTTGATAACTCCTGTGAACAGCAGTGAACGCAAAGCTCCTGAACTGCCTTCCCTGGTGCTTCCCAGAGATTATCTGCACTTAGGTGGAAATAGTATAGACAGAGATAGCCCTCCTCCCCTTATACATTTTCCTTCCTAGAAACTAAAGGTTTGCAGTTGACCATGCCACGCGTTTGTTTATTCATTACCTTATATGTTTCCATTACATCTCTATTCCAAATACTTACCATGTAGTTTAATAAAATACTGCTCTTATGAGTGGCGTGCAGAAAATAGGGACATATCAAAACCAGTTACCAAGTTTACGGGTGCTTCTTGATATTGTGAAGAGCCAGAATGGAAGAAAACAAAATTCAAGAGAAGAGAAACGTTGAAAGAACTGTTGCTTTCAGATTTGTCTGTCAATGATTACGGCTGCTTGTGTTTTCACTTGGTTCTCGCCTCTTCACTGTTCAATGAGAGACTTAGATCTGACTCACGGTTGTGATTTGTACATTTAGCCCTACCTGTAAGCATACTTGAGGCACATAAGAAGTACTTTAAAATTAGAATATAATAAACAAATTTCTCTCTTTCTTCCTAGGTGGATCTGGAGCCAGAAGGGAAAGTGTTCGTAGTGATAACCCTGACGGGGAGCTTCACGGAAGGTAAGGACGAGTTTGGGTGGTGACTGGTGTCTGTGTGTCTTGGTTCATACTCAGCAGGAATTTATAGCATGGCAGTTATAAAAAGAGCATTTTGTAAAAGATGCTTTTAAAAAATTCACTGTTTTAAATTAGGCTGGCAAGTATTTTGTTGTCTAATGGTCTGTTGGTTTGGGTTGCTAGATTAGATATATTTGCTAAATCTGGCAATCACATATTTTATATAACAAACTGAGTTTTGTTTTTATGCATCACCACCTTAGCTGAATTGGTTCTTGCCTGTTTTAGTTTATGAATATTACATTTCTTTAGATTTTTCTTTTGGGACTAACTTTTCAGTTGGCCCCTGAATGTGTTAAAAATTTAAGGATTGAATTTAGAATCCTTTAAGTGATTCTATTTCTTTTCCCTGGGTCTCACCCCCAACTCTCACTCCCCAATTTTTTTTTAAATTGAGACCAAATTTACAGAGAGTTCACCCTTACACAGCACAGGGATTAGGGATGTCGACCCCCTCCCTCCCTCCATCAAAAAATTCATGTGTAACTTTTGACTCTACAGTGACGTGAACAGATCAGAAGTAAAGAGTTTGAGTATTGACAAATGCTACAACCTTGTAACCAGCATCCCAATCAGCACATGAAAAAATGTTTAACATCAAGGAAATGCACATTAAAACCACAAAGTATCATTTTATATTCACCAGAATGCCTAAAATTAAAGAGATTGACCATACCAAGTGTTGGTGAGAATGTGGAGTGATTGGAACTCTCCTACGTTGCTGGGGGGAGTGTAAGAAAACAACTACTTTGGAAAACCATCTGAGAGTTTCTTACACAGATATGTGTATCTATATATCTATATGTGCGTGTGTGTGTGTGTGTGTGTGTGTACTCTATTACCCAACAATTTTACTACTAGGTATTTGCCCAAGAGAGATGAAAATGTATGTCCACAAAATGCATGTACAAGAATGATTTTTAAGTATATTTTATTATACTATACAGTTGTGTGAATTTTTCTCTCCCCTTTCTCCCCCTCCTCCCTGCATTTCCCCTTTCACCCTCCAGCATCCCCCCCCCCCACCTTAGTTCATGTCCATGGTCATACATTCAAATTCTTTGGCTTCTCCATTTCCTATACTATTCTTAACCTCCCCCTGTCTATTCTGTGCCTACCTATTCTGGTTCTTATTCCTGTACAAAAATGTTTATAGAAACATTATTCATAATACCCCAAACCAGGGAAAACTCCAATGTCCATCGAGAGGAGAATGGGTAAACAAATCTGTTTTACATTTTTATAACGGAAGGAATATTGAGCAATACCAAGAAATAGCATCCTGGTGTACAAAATGACGAGAATGGATCTCAGGGAAACGATGCTGAGGGGAAGAGTCAGACGCAGAAGGGAATGCACCATGTAGCTCCATTTACATAGACTTTCTGAACAGACAAAACTCTGTGGTGAGAAAACAAACCCAAACGTTACTCCTACTGCCTCTGGCAGCAGGGGACTGACTGGGAAAGGACACAAAAGAACTTTCAGAGTGATGGAAACTTCATTTTGAAATTGTTTGTTACCGGTACAATATATAGAAATGAATTTTTCTGAATATTGACTTCATATTCTGCAATCTTAATTAATTAATCTATTAGTTCTAGTGTTTTCATTTTGTAGATATCTTAGAATTGTCTCTGAAAACAATCTTGTTGTCTGTAAGTAAAGCCTTCCTTTTCTAATATTTATGACTTTTTTTATTATTGTTCAATTTCAGTTGTCCCCATTTTCCTCCCATTAGTCTCCCCTGCCCTACCCACCCCCACCGCCCACATTCAATTCTTCCATCCAGCCCCTATTATCTTTGTCCATGGGTCCTTTATACATGTTCCTTGATGACCCTTCCCCTTCTTTGCCCCGTTATCCCCCTCCCCTCTCCCCTCTGGTTGCTGTCAGTTTGTTCTTTATTTCCATGTCTCTGGTTATATTTTGCTCGCTTGTTTGTTTTGTTGATTAGATTCCACTTATAGGTGAGATCATATGGTGTTTGTCTTTCACCGCCTGGCATATTTCACTGAGCATAATGCTCTCCAGTTCCATCCATGCTGTCGCAAAGGGTAGCAGTTCCTTCTTCCTTTCTGCTGCGTAGCATTCCGTTGTGTAAGCGTACCACAGTAATATTTATGGCTTTTATTTCCTTTTCATTTCTTATTGTGGTCAGAGGCTTCCAGGACAGATCTTCTTTCTCATACCCAATCTGGGGAGGAAGGAATTCAGCCTCTTCCCACTAATGATGTCAGCTGTGTGCATCTTGTCGATGCCCTTTATCACAGCTGAGGAAGTTCCTTTCTAGCCCTAGTTTTCTGATAGTTTTTTTTTTTTAAATTAAGAGTGACAAATTTTGGCAAATGCTTTTTCTTTTATCTGTTGAGATGATTCTGTGGTGTTCTTCCTTTGTTCTTTATTTTCTAGCAGGCAGCCACATTACTGGCTATTACCTTAAATTTGTGAAGGCTTTTTAGGGTGAGATTTTTAATTTTTAATTTTTTCCATAGTTCTTTGGCAAATCCCATAGTCCTGGGACAGTCTGTACTCATAAAGCAGCAGCACGCTGAGGCTTCAGTGGAAGGCTGGGCTTGCGCGTGGGACAGAGCTGACGTCTCAACTCTGATGTACAGTTGATGTACAGTTTAGGAGGGCCACACGTTTGAGGACTTCATGGACTTGGAAATCTCTTTCTCTGTGGCCCCATCCTTTCAAGATTTCTCTGTTCAGTTCCAGTCAGCTGGCTGTCCTGAATCTTGTCATTTCACTCTTCAAACCAATGAAGGGGTAGCTTTCTGTTTGAGGTCTCTTCACCCTGCCCCATGCAGCCTGGAATAATCTTGGAAAATGGCCTATAAATATGGATTTTTAAATTAAATGTATTGGGATAACATTGGTTGATAACATACACATTTCAAATGTACAGCTCCAGAGCACAACAGCTGTATGCTCTGTTGTATCTCACTGCTCAAAGCCTCATCTCCTGGCACTATGCACTTGACCTCCTTTTACCCTCTTTGTCCTCGCTGTACCCGCTTCTCCTCTAGTAACCAGCATGATGTTGCCTGTATCTTTGAGTGTGTTTTTTTGTTGGTTTGTTGCTTTTGGTTTTCTGTTCCACATGTGAGTGAAATCGTATGGCTCTTGCCCTTTTCCGTCTCACTTATTTCACTGAGCAAAATACTCTCACGGCTCATGTCTTGCCCAATGCAATTCCCGTCAAGTGTCAGATTTCCTCTCATTTCTGCTTTTTTAGTTGCTCTTCAGTATTTTCAACTAACTGTTTCCAAATACATTTTCTAGAGATTTTAGAGTTTTTTGTGGTTGTTGGAAGGTTAGTCCATTATATGCTACTCCTCCATTACTAAAATCCTTGCGAAGATTTTTAAACATGTGACTGCATGGTTTGTCTGTTTGGTGTTGACATTTGTACTTGGTGACACCTTCTTTGACAAATGGTTTTCTCTCCTCTCAGCCAAACGTTCTTATTCATGTAGGTGAATCATTTTAATGGTAACATTTTTCTATCTGTTGTCTCAATTGTCGCATATGATCTTATTGCCTAATAATGAAATTAGCAGAAACCTGGGTACTTGAACATGACAACACTATCCGCATTAGAGCTTGGGGGTCTTCTTCCTGCTCATAGGTCTTTTTGTTTTGCTTAGGATCTTGTACATAGCAGAATTTGTGAGAAAAATGAGCATGCTTATAGCTTAGTTGAGTGGGATGCAGTGCAGTAGTACAGCACACTGTTGACAGAACATTCTCGCAGCACACGGAACATGGACGCAGTCATGGCCTGGACAAGTGCAGCAGTGAGAAGTCAGACAGGCGTGAGGCGGGGTGAGACCCTGAGTGTGCGGAGGTATCTTTCTGCGTCACGTTCCAAGGCCCCGATGGAGGGAGGCCATGCAGGGCAGACCGGGGCTGGTTGTGCCATCGTCATTACACGGCTTCTTTTTTCAGAGCCACGCCAGCTTTCCAGGACTAAGTTTTACTTACGTTCTCTCTTCCTTAATTGGACACTAGAAACAGCAGAACACTGGCACTGGGATACTCCTGGATTTCTCATTGTATTCATGTATTATTAGTTTTAGTGATAAGAAGAAATTTCAAATCTTATCAAGGGTGAGTTCTTACCAGGTCATTGAAATCGTGTTTCTTCCAGATGTGACCCTGGATAAAATTATGAGGCAGGCCAAGTTTATCTTTGGTAATTCCCCCACCTGTTTGAGTCAGTTTTTCCTGCTCTTTAGTTGTCTCTTATTTCACTAAGATGCTCAGTGATCTCCCCTCTCCTGAAACAGTTACTGATGAGGAAGGAGTGAATTCATACTGAAGTGATCGTGATTGATATCTTAGTCCTGTACCCCTCTTAGGTGTGTCGACAGATTTTAAAAGATGTTAAATGAGCTGTTTGATCTATGAGAAATAGATTTTTTAATGTTAAAATTTCAGGAGCTAACAACAGCTACCTGTGGGATGTATTTTAGAACCTCAGATCTGTGGGAGCTTTTATCTGTGGGGTATATTTTAGAACCTCAGATCTCTGTGGGAGCTTTACCTTGTCAGTTTGGCTCCTAGGCTGAAGCTCAGCTTGAGGTTGCACGTTGCTGCTGCCTTAGAGCACAGCGTTCTTGTCAAATACAGAGGACGTGAAGGCTGCCTCTCCAACACGCCTGCCACAGCTGTGGCAGCAGCCTGGGCCTGGCACTGTGAGAATGCCCCTGGCTTGGTTTCGCTGTCAGCCGCTTTAGATTATCACCAGCCGTAAAGTAACAGGTTGGCCAATGGAACATTTGGACTCCATTTTGGAACTCTGGTTTCCATTTTGGATGCTGAAGAGCTTTCATAAAGAAGCCGTATGAGGTCAGGCCTGCCTGCTGTGTCTTGGGCTACAAAAGGGACACTGGCCTGACATCCTGGAGGGACTGTAAAAGCTCAGGAAATGTTGGCTGAGCCTCAGGATGCATCTAATCTATCTCACAGGGTTGTTTCGAAGGTCAGATGATATAGTGTGTGACATACACATAATATGTAGGAAATAGCTTTGCAAGCTGTAGAGCACGCCATGATCCCACACTATTTGGATTCTTATCTCCGTGTTGCTCTTGCATTAGTGGCAAGATTCCTTCCATTCCCCCCACCCTTGTCTGGGACACCTTGTATACTCAGCAGGTTTATTTTATTTTGGCGCTGGCTTTATTTTATACTAGACACTTGAAGAATTTAGTGGGCGATTACTAGTATAATGTTGGCTTATCTCCATGCCTGTTTTCCTTTCCTGGCCTCCTATAGGAGTTCTGCCATTAGCTCAGATTCTACAATCCCAAAGCGCTCCCTTAAAATGAAAATGCTTAAGTGGGGCTGTGGTCTGTGATCTACAGGACTGGTATTAGGAGCTACTCACAAATACTTATTTCATCCTGTCTCATATTCTTATCTTTTATTATTTATGCTGAAACAGCAGCAAAGGCAAAAAGTTTTATTAAGCATAAGACATAATTGAGAAATGACATAAGAAATGCCTGCTGGGTGCAAACCTTTGAGTCATCGTAGATGCTTGGGAGATAAGATGAGCAAGACGGAGATACTTTCCTGCAGGAGCTCAGAGCGGGGAGCCATGTGCAGTGCAGAGCCCTTGTTCCGGTGTGGAAATAAGTCCAAGGCACCGTGTTGGCCCACGGGAATATGTAATCAGATCAGCCAGAAGGTTTGAGAGAAAGCTTCACGGAGAGGTGAAGTTTAAAGCAAGTTTGACAATAAGTGGGAATGTTTCAGGAGGGGAAGACAGTTTGTACAAAGGCGCAGAGGTGAGAGAGCAGTAACAGGTTCCAGAAACTGAAAGTAGTGGGAAGGCGAGGAAGATGGGGGGTTGGGAAGGAGATGTGGCCAGAGACATGGGAGTGTCATATGTGAAGGCTTGCCCAGGACAGTCTGTCTGCTGTAGCAGTGTAATGATTAACGATACCGCATTTCACTCTCGGGAGGGTCCAAGGTTATATGATCAATTTCATGGTCACACTACTTTGAGGCTGGTAGAGGTGATGGGGTGCTAGTGAAGGGTTTTAAGCAGGGACAGAAAGATCTGATTTGGTAGCAGTGCGGTCAAGGGGCTGTGGGAGGTTGGTGTTAGAGCACAAGGGGAGATAAGGATGTGGAGAGACATTAAGAGACTGTTAAAGTTGTCTTAGGTTGAGATTAGTAGAGCCTGAGTTAAGCTGGAATCTCTGGGGATGGATGGCGAGGAGGGGACAACTATGAGAGATGTATACACAGTGACACCAACAAGAATTTTCAATGCATTGGATGTTCAGGATAAAGATGAGTCTCAGATGATGTTGTGGAATCATTTATTAGGGTAGAAACATAGGGATGGGAGATGAATTCAGCTTCAGACAAGTGGAGTTTGAGGTGCTTATGGAAACCCAAGGGACAAGTTTAGGAGGAATTGGAAATAGATGCCTGGAGTTTGGCAAGAAATCTGAGCCTACCGCAGCACTGTGCATGTCAGTGGGAGACGCACGTAGATGAAGACACCCAGGAAAAAGATATAGGGAGAAAACCAAGGCTGACCAATAGCAGAACTCTGTGGAACACCAGCAATTAAGGGCTCTGGGTAGTAGATTATAATTTGTCAAACTCAACCAAGTGATGTTGAAAGGTTTACTTAATGAACAACCATTTTGTTAATGTATTCATTATTGATTCAGTAACATTTGAAGTGCTTACCCCAGGGACTTTCTTGCAAGATGGTATAACATCTTCCAAAGTGGCATCAAATGTTTTGTAATGAAGTTTAAGGAAAGAACACAACATAAAAGGCTTTGAAAAGCAATGTTTGGATTGGTGTTAACTGTAGTACCTTCAAGGTTTGATGATACAGTGGGCTGTGTGCAGGTTTAGCATTAGAAAAACAGCTATAACTTGCTCGGAAACCCACAGGAAGGGCTCTTCATTGGATTAAGGTAGAAGAAAAACTCTTTGTGGAAGTCCCTCACAGAGCCCAAGGTTTATATAACATTGCCAACTGGATCAGAAACCCAAGACCGCTGTGCGTTGTGAAAAACGCATTAGCACTATTGATTGGAGGCAGAATTCCCACTGCTGGAGAAGATACCATCGAAGTGATTTATTCTTTTAAGAAAGCTGTCTTATGCCACAGTTTCTTTTATTGTGGCTCAGACTTTCTGGAGCTAACAACTGGATCTACCACCTAACTGAGCTGAAATTTATTATGGCGATGAAACAAACCTGGATTTTAATGCAACCTCTTGATGCTGCCAGGATGTCAGAATCTGGCTGTTTATTATTGTCACTATGTTGGGCTGGTTTTTACCTGAAAGGGTGGAGTGGGGGGTGGAAAAAGTTGAAATAAATGAAACTGATGAAAATGCATCACACTAAATTCATAACTGCTCTGCATTGGAAGAGAAGCAACAGAAATAAGTTAAAATCATGATATCCTCATGTAAGAACAAATCAAAAATAACATTGGTGCATTGTTATGCTGTTAAGAAATATGGTGTGAGATTTTAAGATTGGAGAGAATGTAGTTTGCATAAGTGAAGTTTGCTGGGACTCACGGTACCACAGACTTAAGTGGTTGGCCCACAGAGGGAAAGACCAGACATTACGTGACTCCTAATAGAAGCACACCACACTGTCTGTGAAGTTGTCTTGCCAAAAAATTGAGCCCGAATCTGGTCAGGCTTCTAGATCTTACTACCAGTTTAGAGGAAGCAGAGGCGACAGGGGAACTTTTAAAATGACACCATGGGATATAATCATTGAAAGTTTATAGGACAAGAGACTTGGTTTCTTTGAGAATTAGAAGAAAAAGGAAAAAGGAGGAGGGAAAACCAAAATAACAAGTGGCAGACATAGTAGCGAGTTTCAATAGATGGACCATATTTTATCCCAATTCAAACACAGATTGTAGAACAAGCAACAACTTGCAGGAGACAGCCAAAGAAATGGGAACTGTGGTTGGATCCATGATGCTGTTGAGGAATTATTAATGTTATGTAAGTGTGATCGTGGCATTGTGGTTGTTTAAAATAAAAAGAACACCTGTTAGAGACACATTTTGAAATACTTACTGATGACACTACTTATTGATGACAATACTTACTGATTGACTTCGGACGAATTCAGAGGTTGGAGGAGGGCGGGGTGCAAATAAAGTCCGATCAGCCTGAGTTGATTGTCGAAGGTGCGTTTCAGGTGGGTTTATTGTGCTGTTCTCTTTCCTTTGGTACGTGTTGGAAAAATTAAAATTAAAATAAACTACACATTTAAAAATATCTATTTCCTCAACAAAACCAGAATCTGGGTTGCCACTATATCAAAATGATGTTTTAACTGTGAGCCCGTGTTAGTTATCCTCATTAATAATTTAAATCTGGTGGGGAGGGGATTGTTTGTATATATCTTATCCTTAATTCCCAGTATTTAAGTCTTACAAAGAGGCGAGTTGAAGATTTTAAATGACTGAAGTACTTCAGGAACATTTTGTGAAGTTCCAGATAAATACTGAGCTGTGAGTCAAAGACTACAGGTAGGAAGGGCTGAGTAAGAGAATTCCCTCCCCTCCGACACGGAGTTCTCACTTACAGTGCCGAGTAATCATCTCCTACGAACAGTTATGTAACATTTTGCATTTGCAAAGTTCAATTTTAAGGTAGTTTCCAAAAGGAATAAAGTAAATCAAAAGAATTCATGCCAGAATTATCTTTAGGAAGATAGTAAGACAGATGTTCAGTGTGCACATGCTTCCTCCCTGGTTCCCAAAGCAAACTGGAAGGTGTTCTGTATTGGGTTTCTTTTGGGGGGAGGGGAGAACTTACAAAACAAACAAAAACACAACTTGACAAAGCGCCTGCCATTCGCGGGTTTGCAGCTTGTCTAGAAAACTTTGCTAAAACTTTGAATCACCCGCCTTTTTTCAGACTCTTACGTTATTCGGAGCCGGTACACGTTTCTTGCAGGGAGACTATGGAAAGTGCACTTGAACTTTGGTATCTGCTTATTCTTTCTGCCACGGCAGTGCATAATGGCATACAGTAAGATTCTGATCTTTTTTTGTTTGTTTTTGTACCATTGCCTCAGTTTTTAGCTCATGTTTCCTGTGTCAAACCACTGGTGCACAAATAGTTAGGTTCTCTGCTCCATCGCCGCGGCCACATGCACCAAGGCAGATGAAGCGTGTGCTGCTGCTGGAAAGCTGCAACCCACCGCTTCTCACAGTATCTAACACTCACGGTGCACGTCATTTGTGAAAGGAGAAAAAAAATTGGTATCTGATGGCAGTTCATTTTCAGTGTTCCTTCCTCGTGTGTCAAGCCTGGTGACAGCTTGCTGACTTAATTTTTTTAAATTTAGCTTAAAAAAATTATTCCTTTGGTATATTCAGCCTGAGGAATGAGTGACCACTTCAGTTCTCCTCCTGTTGGCCCAAGCAGTTCTGTGGCTGCCAGTGCAAATGAGTGCCAGGTTGAAGACAGAGGAGAGACATAAAGAGGCCTTGAGGGAATGGGAGGAGACTTGGTGGCTTGGAAAAAGAAGAAACGATGTTTTTAAAGGACGGAGGCTAATTGTCTCATGTCATACACAGTGTGCTCACTCCTCTTCTTCGTATCAGCCAGCTCATTCATTAATGAGGACCAGAGACTGTGCCAGGCCTGTAATTTAGCAAATGACAACAGCAGTCCTTGTTTTATTTTCTTTCCAGTAGCAGGGTGGCCTCTTGCACTAGTAATTGATTATCTCTCTGTATCCACAGAATCCCCTATATTATTATTTCATTTGCTCCCCACAACAAACTCCTGAAGCTCACGTGATGTTCGGTGTGCATATGGTGAAGGCAGCTCGGAGACACCGATTTGCAGCCATTCGTGCCAGACCCAGCCACATGCTCAGATTGGGATGCTGAGGGCCAGATCTTTCTAGGCCCTCCGTCTCTCTGGGAGGCATTTTTGTGTTTTCTCTGTGTTCTACCTTGGAAGAAAACTGTCCTCTCGGTGGTATAATTGCACCCTCCTCAGTTTTGTCGTCTTTTGGGATGTATTTTTGCAAGGCTTCTCTTGGGTCCTTCCTTCTTAAACCTAAAGGCTGACATTCACCCGGGAAAGGAGCCACCTCCTCAGGTATCAGCATGGGTCAGAGAGCTCTGGGGAGAGTGAGCTGGAGATTTGCTCAGGTTTTGCTGCCAAGGTCTGCAGCATTTCTTAAAGCACACCTTCAGCTAGAACGCAGAAGAAATTAAAAGATTGAATGAGTTCAGTTTAGGGTATGATAGCTATATTTGTCTAATTATACCCCAATTATCCTGACTACTTCTTTTACTTTCATTGACCATTGACGAAAAACTCTAAAGTCGTGGGTTTTTTTCAGAATTTAATTGGTTCTCAAAGTATGGTTCTGCAGATCTCCAGGGGTTTGAGAGATGTTTTCAGGAGGCCTATAATTCCAGACTTTAAAAAAAAATAATAGATGTTATTTTCCTTTTTAAATGTGTTGACATTTGTACCAATGGTGCAAAAGAAATGGTGGATAAAACTGTTGGCACCTTAGAACCAGTCAAGGCACCAAATGTACAGTCATCAGTGTAGCCAGTGTAGTTCATTGCCGTACAGTTCAGGGAAGAACAACAAACAAGCCAGTCTCACTTAAGAATGTCTTTGACGCCCTGGCTGGCGTAGCTCAGTGGATTGAGTGCGGGCTGTGAACCAAAGGGTCGCTGGTTTGATTCCCTGTCAGGGTATGTGCCTGGGTTGCGGGCCAAGTCCCCAGTGTGGGCCGCATGGTAGGCAACCACACATTGATGTTTCTCTCCCTCTTTCTCCCTCCCTTCCCCTCTGCTTAAAAATAAATAAATAAATAAATCTTAAAAAAAAAAAAAAAGAATGTCTTTGACGAAGCAGTAAACATTTTTAATGTTGAGTTCAACCGTTAACTATATATCTTTATAATATTCTGTGTGACAAAATGAGAGCTATGCATAAAGCACTCTCACATACTGAAACCCTATTTGTATCTCAAGGAAAAACACTTGTTGGTATGATGGAGTTGTTAGCAGAGGTAGCCATTTTTTCCCATGCAACACCATTTTTACTTGAAAAAATAACAGACCATAGTTATGGAGAATCAGCAACTTGTCGGGTATTTTCTTAAAATGAATGTAGCAAGCCTGTTATTTCAAGGAAAAGAACTATGACTATTTGAGACCCATGATAAAATTGGGTCTTTCCATTTTGGAAAACATATCCACCATTTTTAATTAGCTTGTCAGCTTCCAATACTTCAAAAAGACTTTTCTCACAAGTCTGTTGTTGGTATTAATGAACAATTGTGGTGTTTTAATATTGCATAATAAAATATGCCAATGTTTGGGATAAGATCTGCATAACTCGGTGAACGCGTATTTTCAAAATGACCGATACAAGACATTACAAAACCATGTATGAGTCAATAATCCACTGAAAGAATAAGATAGACTGATGGACTTAATATAACAGAGTATGAAAAGTTCACTGACTAGTGTTGGATTCCACATTGCAACTAACTTTTAAGAAACTACCGCATTGAGTTTCGATGTAGCATCAAAGAATATTCACAATGATCTGAAAAAGCTCTTAAGTTGAGCTTTCTCAACTGCTCAGTATGTGCAGCTAGATTTTACTCTTTTACTTCAACCAACACAAAGTTGCAACAGATTGAATACAGAAGCAGATATTAAGAATCCAGCTGGCCTCTAAGTCAGACATTGAAGAGATTTGCAAAACTGTAAAAAAAAAAAAATCACTCTTCTCATTAACATTTTCGTTTTGGAAAATAAAGTTATCCTTCATAAAAATGTTATTTATGTTAACATACAATGGATTTGTTATTTTAGATAGAAATCTTGAAATATTTTGATTTTAATTTTTAATAATGGGATATAGCAATAAAGGAAACCTGGATAAACCAAAATTTTCAGTTTTCAACTTGTAAGACTCTAAAAGGATCCTAAGGCCAAATTACTTTTAAAATTTCTAGGTTCATTTTTCCCTTTATCTTTCTTCCAAAAGTCCAGCACTTTCAATTCTCATGACCAGAGAGAGAAGGAGCTAACAAACATTAGTGTATGTTATACTGGGGACTGATCCTCATATAGGTGACAGGTGATACAAGCGACAGAAACTCTAATCCTTTTTTTCTATTATTTTTGCTATGCAATGTACTGTTTCAGCCAGTTTTTGTTATACGCCCTTTCTCATAAAAAGAGGAAGGTCGGGAAATAACACCCAAACAACCCAGAAGTCATGGTGGTTTCTAACTTAGAGGTGCCTGTTACTGGCTGCTTATGCTAAACCTTTCTCTAGTTGACAGAACAGAGTGGTGGCAATACTTCTGAGCAAGTGGTCAGAGCTGTACGCCCTTGAAGCTGAATCTCAAAAATAGTTCAAAGGTCTATGGACAGAGCTTTAGCAGATTCACTTTGCATGGCACTCACTGAGGAACAGCATGGCCCTTGAAATCAGGGTTACTACAAACGCAGAATCTGACTGTTCTTAATTTTCTCTAAATACATATATATATGTTCAGTTGAAATTACGCTGATGTAGTATTCTCTCAGTGAAACAGAGATTTGGGTTAAACAGGAATAATTTAATTTTTTTGATAGAAAAGTTAATTGCTCCAGCATGTCCCTTTGAAATCAAGGTTCTTACAAATGCAGAATCTGACTTTTCTTAATTTTCTCTAAAAATATATATGTATATATATATATTTGAAATTACACTAGTGTGGTATTCTCCCAGTGAAACTGAGATTTGGGTAAAACAGAAATGATTTAATTTTTTTGATAGAAAAGTTAATTGCTCCAGAGACTATTTTCATTATGCTTCAATCTCACTTCCAGCAACTCCTGATATCTCTGCTTTTTGTTTCAAATGAACAAGGCAGCCAAGATTCTGTTTTCCAGGCCAGCTATAGTGACATCTCTTTTATAAGGTTTTCCCCAATAACACCCTGCGTCACTGGGCGCATAGAGAGGTAGGAAGACCTGTTTCTTCCCTTCTCCCCTGAAATTTGTCTTTAGCATCATGATTTCATCCTGGTGTCTGAGATTTCTGTTCTGGATCTCAAGTCAGTGCTGGATGATCCTCTGCGGGAGATTGAGAGAGACTGTGTGTGCATGTGTGTGCGTGCGTATGTGTTGTGGTGAGCAGTTCATAGTGCCCTAGGTTTGCAGACACATTCTTTGTGTATGTCAGAAATTGCCTTGGATTTTGTAAGTGGCAACATCTCACATTGTTTTGGAGAAAATCAGTTGCTTCCTCCATGAATTTATATTGTTACAAAATATACTGGGTTGAGCAATATATCCAAATTATTACCACTAGGGCCCAGGGAATCAAGAGAACCACCCACATATACACACACAGACTACTTACGTATAACATTATGTAATCACGTATGTATATTTGTGTGTGCTTACTAATGGCACTGGTTGATTCTCACAGCACTCAAAATTTGGTGTGTGGGTGGAGGCGCAAGCAATTAGAGAAATTAACATAACTTACTAAGTGGTAAATGTATTAGAAAAAAATAAGACTGGCTAAGGGGGCAGCAGTAAGGGCTGCATGTGCTGTTCTGTTCAAGTCAAGTGACATTTGAGACACAGATCCGGAGGGAGGCAGGGCTGAACCACAGGGGTGTCTGGGGGAAGAGAAAAGAAGGAAAAGACCCGAAGCGGGGAACATGGCTGGTGAGTGAGAGTTTGCAGCGGGGAGAGGGCCGCGGCTGAGCCCGGAGCTGCGGGGGAGGTGCCCGGCATCGTTGGCACAGGGTCAGCACCCTGTCAATGTCGCTTTCCTTTTCAGGAACACCCCATTGTTACTGAAGTGACATTCACCTGTGTTTGATGCCGGCTTACCGGCTGATTGGACATAATCGATATTGTAAATATTGCATTCACTTACAATGATTCGATGTATGTTGCTAAAGCAGAAACTATTTTAAGTTTATCATGAAGACTTTCTCAAGTTCCACTGTGGTTTGTTACTGTTCTAAGCTAAATTAGGGCCTAACACACAACTTAAAAGCATTAAAAGTTCAAATTGTCTGTCTAGAGATACATAACAAGGCCATGCACTGCTAAATATAATTAGCTGTAATTCCATTTTGGTTACCGGTTATTAAGAAATTATTCTTGTTTGTGAACCTTACCCATCTTAAACACAGTCAGAAAGTTGAGGCTGAGCTGGAGTCTTCTGTTCTTAAAGTTTGTGAGAACTATCACTGTTGTGAAGTTTTAGTAAGTGTTAGTGACATACCTGCTAAGCACCTGGAGGAGTGAACAGGGTGGAGGTCAGTCTGGGCCCATGGTAGCAACTTCATATATACTTTTTGGAGGTTAATTCTCATTGAGTCTTGGTAATACTTTCTGTTTCTTGTGAATGATGACATTTCCATTTTCTGAGTCCTTAGACTGGGGAATTTGTGAATTACTAAAAGCAGGGCCTTCAAAAAGTATGAAATGGCAAAAGAGCATCTGTTCTAGAACAGTGGAATCACTTGAATCTTTTTTAAAATGCAGATTCTGAGGTCCTTGACCGAGTCAGAATCTCTGGGGAAGTGGCCAGGGAAACAGATTCCTGATAAGCATCTTGGCTAGTTCTAATGGTTGACCAAGTTTGGACACCCCCATTGTAGCCTAAATTGTATCTAATTTGAGGAGTGGAAAGTTGTGGCAATTGGGAGGTTTGCTAGTTGAAGAAAACACATAGGAAAAAAAAACCACATAGCAGAGTGTATCACTTTGGCGTAGTCTTTTAAGAGTTGACAGAACCTCAAATGACTTCATTTAAGAGTCCTCAGAAACACTGCGACATAGAGAGGTCAGGTGACAGTTTTTACACTTTTAGGAGGAGAAAAGGAGACTCACCAATGTCTGCACACTCTCTGTGCCAAAGCTAGACTCAACCCAGGCTTGAAAATAGCGTGAGCAGGACAGGAGCGTTGGTTTGCTGCCTGTCGGCTATCGGACTGGACGCCAGTTATAGTCATTTCCCGTCTCTCGGAGTAACTAGATCCGGGAAAAGCAACTTAATGTGATTCTAGCTACGATGGGAGCCAACTTTTTTAAAAATAATAAATATGTTTTAAAAGATTTGTTTGGTACTCTGTCTTTAAAAATGATAAAAATTGTGAAAGTAAGTTTTTTCATCTGATATTTATCAGTGTTTGGGTTACAATGGCACCTGTATGCTAATTCTTAGAACCAAGAACAGATCAAATGACTTGGTGTGTACTTTTCTGACTTGCACAGCACTCTCATGAAGAGGGTTATTTTTGCAAACATATCTGAAGACGTCATCAGTTTTTCCAGAGCCAGGCATGGCTCCATCAGTGTTGGTCTTTATTTCACGGGTGATGGACCCAAGACCCGGATTTACTGTGTCAGGGCTTTGCTGTGATTGCAGCAGCTTGTCAATTCATGATGTGCACTGGCGACAAGATTTCACTTTTACCCTGCACCCAGTTTGTATTGTGTAAGCTGTGTAAGTTGTGTCGTGGGACACATCTGATTCTCAGAGAGCAAGAGCAGCGGCCATTCACATGATGGGGGGGAATAGGGTAGTTTTAAGCAGGGAGGAATGTCAGGGAAGGAAGGGCCTAATTTCGAAGTGGTCAGCCTGTTCCTTGGTGACTATTTTTATGTTTTCAGCATTTAGTTTACCTGTATTGATCTCACTATTATGGGGATTTTGGTAACAAAAATTCAGATGAATTTGGTGTCTCAGTAAAATGAATCACTTATTTCTTAGAAAAGGTATAGTCACTCTTGCACACAACAGCAGTGTTCAGATACTGTCTGGGGAAGGACAGCCTACCTGGGTACTGCTGTCTTGTCTAATGGACTTAGAACCCACCCAGGCAAAGGAGTGCCTAACAGTGCCTGGACAGGTTATTTCTAACAGTGGACTTCAGGAAGGACTCACTGCAAAGACTGAAGCTGAACTCTGGAAGGGAACCATCGATTTTAAGTGACGTTTCAGTAAGGCTCTGATATCTCCTGCTACTCCTGTGAGGGCCCTGTGGGAACACTCCGACAGGGTGCAGAAAGAACATTTCAGAGTCCTGCTTGAGTGTACCTGCAACCAGCCACGTCTCGTTCCTCACCTCTGCCTGAGGTGTTCCACGTCCTCACTGGAGACTGCTGATTCCTGCACTCCTTCTCTTTGCCCCTGTGACTGCTTGAAGGGCTCCGGAAGTCCAGTCGTTATGGGCTGTCTTTAATATGCACATTATTGACTATGTGTTGGCTGTGTCTGTACCCCTCCACGACCCCAACCAGGGAATGCAAATTGCTTGTGGGTTGAAGTTGGCCCGCAGACTGGTTTTGTATTTTACGTAGCACAGTACAACACTTTCAAGGTTCTTCACCTCGCCCCTCATGGTAAGGGCAGGGTTCTCCCAGGCACCCGTTTCTCCAGCCCTCCCTGTTGTCTGAATTCCCTGTGACTTCACACCTCCGTGCCTCCATCTCTCAGTCTGTAATCCTGAATCTGAGTATTTGTTCAGTGTAGTACTTGGCAGTGTGAAGTATCCACAGGGGCATTTTTAATTGCCTTTTAAGGGGAAGGATCAATTCTTTGCTGGAGTCAACTGAAAACACTTTCCCTTCACTGAGTATCATAAAGCTTCCTCTCTGGCACTGTTCAGCATCCCAGCCTCCCCCAGCAGCACTCCCACTTCTGGTTTGGGGTCATGCAGAGTCTCACTGTCCTGGGGAGCTTTGGTGGGGAGGGCTAGGAGAGAAATCTCTCTTTGTGCTTTCATTTATTTATTTTTTAAAAGATTTTATTTATTTTTATTTTTAGACAGAAGGGAAGGGAGGGAGAAAGGGAGAGAAACATCAACGTGTGGTTGCCTCTCACGTGGCCCCCATTGGGGACCTAGCCCTCAACCCAGGCATGTGCCCTGACTGGGAATCAAACTGGCAACCCTTTGGTTCCCAGCCCATACTCAGTCCACTGAGCTACACCAGCCAGGGCTGTGCTTTTATTTTTTTAATCTAGAAAATAACTCTGGCTTTCAGATAATAGGTTATTTTTAGTGCCTCTAGCTTCCTGAATGTCCCCACCAAAATTAATTTCTGGTGTTAGTGTTAATTTTTTCCTTAGAGGAACCCCCAAACCCCACCTCAAGAAATTACCCTTGAATCTCTTATGGTGCTGGATGTGTGGGGTGGGTACTAGCGGGCATCGGCTTTAGCTCAGACAGCCCTGTCTCTGCTTCCTGTACTCTCCAGCCATGTGACTTTGAACAGTGTTTGCCTTGTGCGTAAAACATGGAGCTAGTGGTATCTACTCACAGGGTTGTTGTGAAGGTTACGTGAGATTATATACACATGCACACACCTACAAAGTGTTCTGTTAAGGCCCGATGCAGATTATGCACCCACCCATTTTGGAAGGAAATCCGTACCCAGTTTATTTCCACGTACTTTGTGGTGAATCATCTGAAAGGCACTGGGGAAAATATGATGACATTAACCCCCTTCTCAGCCATTGTTTCAAATCCTGGACAACAATTGAAGTTCACATTGTCACATTCTGGGAGGGGGCAAGGCACATTCCAGCCTGTGGGTCCAAGCGCTTTTGGTAGTAGCTGCCATCAGTGTTGCCATAGGTGGGAGAGAAGGGGTGGGAAGGATTTACTACCTGTGAGGGGAGTGCTGCTTTGCCAGTTTCCTGTTTGTGGGGCCCCACAGAGAACACATGTTGCCCATATTTTTAGATCTTCTCACCAGGGCCAATGCTACACCTTCTCCCAAGTCACTCCTTGAGGATCTGGCTAATGCTTGGGTTGGTACTGCTGGCACTACCTTTCCTTTGAGTGCCGACTGCGCTATGGATCTCGTGTGTGTGTGTACACGTGTGTGTGTGTGTACACATGTGTGTGTACGTACACCGGCCCTATTCATGGGCAGCCCCACTGCTACAAGCGCTCCACAGGAATGTTGGTAGGACAAGAGAACAGGGAGTTGGGTCTACTTTCCTGTCTAGCATGATCTAGGGAGGAGTAGATCCAGGGGATTGCTCTTCGGGATCATATTAGAAATCAACCCCACAGTTGGCTGGTTCGTTTAGCACAGGACTAAAATTACAATGAGTGCCTTCTTCCTTATAGCCATGTTAATATTAACTAGTTCATGTTTATAAGACAATTCTAGATCCCAGAGAAAGAACATGCATTTTACAAGCAGGTCATATAGGCAACTTACAGTTAATTTCTTATCTGTAGAGGGCTGAATTTTAAATGCCAGGGCAGACATGGTAAATCGTCAAGCAGCATGGGCCCCCATCCCCCACCTTCTCCCCTGTACCAGGATTTCCTTGGGTCCAGTCACCAGCCTGATGACCCGACTCAGTGCTGTCCATCAACCTGGAGCCACTCTGGTTGTTTGCTTTGTTATTTATTCACAAATTGCCATTGGTTCGCTCCACGTGGATATTTTTATAGCCTTGGTCTTTTCCCAAGTATTTCCTTCATTTATTAAATTGGTCTCCCATGTGTAAGTTAAAGTGTGTGTTGACTTTTGCCATTTTAATTTTACAGGCTTGGTTGCCTTTGTGTTACCAGATGGTGTCTCTCATTTGAGTCTATAAGCAAGGTTTGTTTGCTTGCTGGCTTGTTTTGTTTAGGGGTTAACCATTACCCAGTACCTTTGTAAGTGAACAATGGTGTTATTTTCAAGTGAAAATCCATTTTAAATCCTGTATTTAATTATTAATGAAAATACCTGTTGTGTATTTTGGAGGCAAAATTACAAATTCATTGCATGTGAAGGAGAAGTATGTGCTGAAAAAGCACATACTTTTGTGTGGATTGGAGTTGGCCTCTTTACTCTGCTCCATTGTGCCTGCAGGTGGGGTCATAAGTCTCAAGGGCTGAGGCCAAGCTCAGCTGCTTCTGGGCCACCTGACAGGTATCATCAAAGTACATTAAAGGCTCTTCCCCCTCTAGGGGCCTTGGGGAGGCAGGTAGTGCTGCCTGCACGGGTGAATAGAGTGTCGATCTGGGTGTTTGCTTTCTGCCTGTAGCACCATTTCTGGCCCGTGGAGTGTGACAGTGGGGACTGTGGTGGCTAAGTTGTGCCTCCTGCAAGCCCCACTGTACCCCTGGATGCTTTCCCTTCCCCTCTCAGGTGGAGCCCAGCGCACTCCCTTCATTGAGGAGATGGGTCTGAGT
Organism: Micronycteris hirsuta; assembly: GCA_004026765.1. Taxonomy (NCBI): domain Eukaryota; kingdom Metazoa; phylum Chordata; class Mammalia; order Chiroptera; family Phyllostomidae; genus Micronycteris; species Micronycteris hirsuta. Next base: position 24,520 of record PVJI01011989.1, on the reverse strand, counting down.
GTCCAGGGAGACTAAGGCAGCTAGAAATCACAGAATAGAGTACCAGGGAGGAGACAGCTGCCCAGAGAGAGAACTCTAGAGATATGCAAAGTATCCCTCTTGAGTTTTCAACGGAGTCCTGATTGCTAGGGAAAGAGCCATCCAAAGGGAGGGGAGAGAACTTCAGCTATAGCTCACACGGGGCCAGGAAACCACCTGTTCCTACCAGCCAGACTGGAAAACCTCAAGATGCATGGATCACTGAGTATAGAATGATCTTGCCTCCCTACTGGGGATTAACTAGCCCTTGAGTGAGCACTTTTCTGGCCTACTTAACAAGTCTAAAAAGCAAGGTCTGATAGGATCAAACTACTTTCAAGTAACTTTACTGTGTGTCCAAACAAAGCTCAAAAATATTTACAGGAATACAAAACTATCCAGTATTCAACAAGTAAAATTCACAGTGTGTGGCATCCAGTCGAAAATTACCAGACATGCAAAGGACCAAAAAACATGACCTATGATGGGAGATGCATCAATCAACTGAAACTGTCCCAGAACTAACACAGATGTTAGACTTAGCAGACAAGACAAAACAGTTATGATAACCATTCCATATGTTTAAAAAGTTAAGTCCAGAGATAAAAGATTAAAGGGGAAAAAAGACAAATTGCATCTCAAACATGGTGTGCCTTTCAGTCAATCCTAACGTTACTTCCTTATGTTGTTACTCAACCCTATGTTACTTCCACCGAATCCACATGACCTGAAGCTGACCACTGCTAACTCATCCCATCCCTAAGCCCGTCCTGGTCCTCTCAGTGTTCTCCTGAACCCGGACTCTGGGTTCACCACCGCAGTGCTAATTCAGTGCTGCCTAGAAGCCAGTTGACCCTGCAACCTTCCTTCAGGTCTGCCCTGCAAGTGCCAGACCTGAGCAGTCGCCCCACAGTGCTGCCTCGGTCAGGAATGCTGCTGGATCCATCAGCATATGAATTCTTGGTGTAAAACCAGGTACCCAGCAAAAATCCGAGCATGCTTTCTTGTTGATTGTTCAGCAATTTCAAAACCTTCACACTTGCGAGCCTTTCTCTCTCTTTTTTCCCTCACCCAAATTCTGGTTCTACTACTCCGCTGAGAAAAATCCTGCAGTGACTTCCATCTTCATGTACCCACTGTCCATCAGTAAGGACACCTCCTTCCTTCCTTTCCGTGGGTTGCCACGGAAATGTCTCTTTCCACAGAGGCTACACACACCTTTTTCCTGGGCAGATCCACCCGCTCTGGCGTCGTGATGTATTTTGCTTGCTCACTTCCTCTGGTCTGACTACACTTCGTGCGGTGCTTTACTCTCCCCTGGTTGCTTCTCCTTTGGTGACGTAGATGGAAAATAATTCTTCTCCAGGCCCTCAGCTACCTCCTGCTGTTCCCCCTCTATGGCCAACTGTCTTGACAAATACTCTGTATCTGCCCCTCACCACCCACTCTCTCCACAGTCTCTCATCTCTCCTGTTCAGACACCTCCTAACTATGACACGTACCGGCCCTTTCTCAGACATCTTCCACTTGCTGCTGTATTTGGTTCTGTTTACTGCTCTTCTTCTGGGAGCTTCATATGACTGCTACAGATCTGTGCCTTCAATGACGACTCAACTTGGACCATTCTCCTCACAACGTACCCTGTGCCTTCATTCTGAGCAGGCAGCCTGCTTCCTACGCGCTAAGAAAAATCGTGCAGGCATGACCTCCCTCAACTACACTCTGCTCTGACTTTCCCTGCTGCCCCACCCATCCTTGTTCCTTCGCCTTCATCCTGGGCAGTCATTGTCTTTGCTTTTGCTGAAGATCTGTGTGTTGCCCTACCTCTAAATTCTCTATTTCCCTGTTTCTTGGTTTCTTTCTCCATTCTGTAAACATGGCTAAGGCTCCTCGTTACTTTCCAATTTGTTTCCCCCTTTGCGTCCAGATATCTTGAAAACGTAGTCTTCGTACACGCTGTCTCTTTCTTTGCCTTCTGTTTTCTCCGCCAGCCCTCTGGCTTCTGTCACCACCAAGCTTCTCAGGTAGCTCCTGATGAGAGCACAGAGGACATACGGCCAAACCCAGTCAGAAGTTTTCAGTCTTCACCTTACTGGACATCTCCGTTGCCTTTGAAAGTGCTCATCACTCCCTCCACCTCAGGGCCCTGACACTTTTTGATTCCCACAACTCCGAAGTCTGCCGATCATCCTGGTACCTCCCTGGCTCTTCCTTCTTTGTATCCTCGGGCTTCTCTCCCTCCCCTTCAGTTTGTAATTCTCCAGGGATCAGCGTTCAGACCACCACTGTTCTCACTCTCATCCCCGTGGATCTGTGTCATTCTGGGGACATCACTCTACCTGTGGTTCCCACCCCTGCGTCTGCGTCTGCGGTCCACATCTCTGGCCCGAGTGCCGGCTTCCTGTATCCAGTCATATGCTGAGCACTCAAACCCCAGCATCCATTCATGCTTTCAGTTAGCATGTGTCTTCTATCCCCCTGTTCTGCTGAATATGAACAGGTGACAGTGAGGAGAGAAAGCGACGCCCCCACCCCTCACCCCCGGTTCCCCTGCTGGGCACTACAATGTTCTGGTCCTGCTTGCATATCTTCGTCCTTCCTCCGTTTCCTTCATGGGCCTCCATTCCGCCTTGTGCACCTTAAAAACATGCAGCATCCCGGCAGGGTCTTTCGTCTTCAGGGACACTGGCAGTTACTTACTACCTTTAGCCCCAGTTCTGTGATATCGTTCAAACACCTCATGCTCAGACCCCGGGCGTCCTTTTCGTCCCATATCAGCCCTGGTGCTTACTCCATTTCTGTCATTGCTACCTCTCTTCTCCTGACACCTAAGCGTCAGCCCACTCATTTCCCCTATCTAAATGTTTTGTCCCGCAAATAAAAGCAAAAGCAGTTTGACGTTAGTGTTCTGTGTGTACCTCTGTACCCCGCCCCCAACACGTTGACGTGTAAGGGTATCAAGTGAGACAGAGAAGGTAGAGAGAAGTGGCTCCTACCATTTCCCCTTTTAAGAAGCATCTGCAGAGCCTCCACCCCGTCCAATTTGCCATTAAGTAATCATGTCAGAGTAATATTTCTGGAAGAGGTTTCATCCAGACTTTCATTTCCAGCTGGAAGGAGAACTAGGGAAGAGAATTAGCTACTTGAAAGACTGAGGAGATGGAATCAGTTTAATGAGAATTCTCAGTGGGGATAGTTACAGGAATTCTTTTAACGACACTTTAGACTATGTGGAATCCTCTTTCTCTTTGAATGGTGGATTTTTAAAAACCATATTGGGCTGATTTTATAACTTTCCTATTACCTTAAGGGTTTTTTTTCCAGCTTTATTGAGGTACGGTTGGCAAATAAAATCACAGGATATTTAAACTGTGCCTTGTGGCAATCCTTACACATATATTGTGAAAGGGCTCCCACTGTTTACGTAACCAACACATCCATCACCACCTTCCGTTTTATGAAGTTATTTTTAATTTTGGTAACATACACATATCACAAAAAAATTATCATCTTAACCATTTTAAGTGTACAGTTCAGTGGTATTTATTATGTTTGCATTGTTGTGCAACCATCACTGCCATCCACCTCCAGAACTCTTTTAAAAACGTGATAGAAAAAAAAGAAAAAAAGCCCTGGCTGGTGTAGCTCAGTGGATTGAGCGCGGCCTGCGAACCAAAGGGTCCCAGTTCAATTCCCAGTCAGGGCACATGCCTGGGTTGTGGGCCAGGTCCCCAGTGAGGGCCATGTGAGAGGCAGCCATACATTGCTGTTTCTCTCCCTCTCTTTCTCCCTCCCTTCCCCTCTCTCTAAAAATAAATAGATTAAAAAGAAAAAAAAGAACATGATAGAATTCTTGCCAAACAAAAACTCTAACCATTAAATAATAAATTCCAGTTCCTCTTGCCCCAAGCCCCTGGCAACCACTGTTCTATTAAATACTTTCTGTCTTTATGAATTTGACTACTCTGGTATCTTATATAGGAGTGGAGTTACACGGTGTTTGTCTTTTTGTGACTTGCTTATTTTATTTGGCATAATGTCCTCGCCATTCATTCTTGTTGTGGCATGTGTCAGAATTTCCTTTATTGTATGTAAATACTGCATTTGTTTATCTGTTTATCTGTCAATGGATGCTTGCATTAGTCACCTTTAGTTTTAACTCAATCTCGTATTGGTATGTGAGAATGAATTCTGTTCATTTTGAAAACTTCAATGCTGCACCCAGTTGAGACCTTGTTGGTTCACCTTGGCCCAGCTGCTCAGAGTAAAGTATTTTTTTTTTTAGGTACAATTAACATAATTAGTTTCAGGTTTATAGCATAATGATAAAATATTTGTATATACTATGAAATGCTCACTACAGTAAGTCCAATTAACTTCATTAACTAGAACTAGTTCATGGTGCAACTAAGACTTTTAAAATTTCTTTCTTAGCACCTTTCAAATATGTATATAGTATGGTCAATCAACTATAGCCACCATGCTGTACGTGACCTGCCCATGACTTATTTATGTTATAACTGGCAGTTTGTGCCTTTTGACCACCTTCCGGGAGGGCGAAGTCTTGTGCTGGAGCCAAGCATCCCCGTTCTTCCTTCCTGGCTTCCCTCTTCTGCCCCAGGAATCGTTGTCTGGGAGCTTCCCCCTCTCAGCTTTAGGGTGGGAAGGAAGTAGTCTCACACCCCTCTCATGCAGTCATCCCCTTCCTTTCTCAGACTTGTTCTAGATTTGGGGGAGCGGTGCAGGACTGGTGGTGGGATTAGGGGTCCTGTCTCCAGGAAGCCCTAATGGGAGGGGGCTCTCAAACTCAGATTACAGGTACTTGGTGCCTTTTGTCCTCAGCTAAAATTCTGGGACAACAGGACAATTTCCACCCAACATTCTGCAGCACTTAAAACATTAAAGGGGACCTGCTTCTGTATGACATTTATAAGGACTGTCCATAGGGGCCCTGCAGTTCCATTTCCTCGTGTCTTCTTTTTGGTAGCCTTCATGCCTGGCAAGCGGGGGTTGGAGTCCAGTATAGGGTGGGGTTTGAAGCCCCTTCGTTAAGCACTGACAGCTACTTTAGTCTCTAAAAGCAAGACTGGTCGTTGGGGCAGACTCCTTTGAAAGGGTTTTCTCCCAGTTGTATGTACCCCGGATTTCTTTCCTGAATAGAACCCCAACTAGTGTCCTCCATTCTTGACGATCTTTCCTCATCTCTCATTATCAGTTTGACTGAAAGGGCCTATTCCTGGGGCTGTTAGTAGAGCTCGGTGGAGAAAACTCTTTAAAGGAGCTGGTTTATTGTGTTCAGACCCTTTTGATTATCAGAGATCTTTACTAAATTTCTCAGCATCTCACCTAAGTTTACCTAGTTAGACTCCATGTTTTGTTGGACTAATAACATACTTAATGGCAGAATTTAATAAATTCAATAAAGCTTTTAATTGGATTTTTAACTTACAAAATTATGTAAACACCAATTGTGTGTATGTTAGATGTATTTTGCGGTCTGGGGCAGGGCTCGGTGCATTGTGGGTTCATCTTTTCTTACAAGGAGTACCCCCAGCAGCTCTGGACCCACAGCTTAGGAAAGATCCCAAAAGCCAGTTCTCATTTAAAAAAAAAAAAAGAAAAGACACTGATAGAATGATTGAACCTTTATTTTATACAAGTTGGTAAGTCTGACTGAAAGCACCTAGGTTGAGAGTGTGTTTGTGTTCGCAGTTTCTTTGTGTGTGACGGCTTTTTCGTGGATGCTTCTTAGGACCAATAAGGAAGCCACACTGGGGTCGTTTCTCTGCTGAAAGGGTAGAGGCAAGGTCAGCTGACCCGCTGATTACACTTGAAAAGGGAGAGTGTGTCTTTTGCCACCTCAAAGGGCAGCTGTTTATTGAATTTCCCCTCCCTGCAATTGTTTCACCTGTGGAATGGTTCCTGGAGAAGGATCTGACATCGGCACAGGCCTATCCTGTTCCTCGGCTGTGTTTACTGGAGCGAGTTCTGCGCTTACATTCACACACTGCGAACTGCACGTACAGTGTAAGGGAGGGTTTGGCTGGTCGTATACAGTTTGGGTGGGTCCGACTTTGAAGCCCATTGCATGTTTGACAGGTCAAGCGCATTCATTCATTCATTAAATGTTAAGTCCCTCGTGTGCCAGGTCCTAGTTTGTGTCCTGGTGTTAAAAGGTGACTGTGATAGTATCCCTGCTTTCAAAAAGCTCAGTCTGAACGGAAAGGTGTTCCTCTCAACACAGTTCAGCACGACGTAAAATGACCAATGCACAAGGGACTGGAGGCACGTCCTGGAAGAAGGTCTGATGGCTTCAGGAGAGAAGATGGGATGAAGGATGAAGCGGGACTTAGCGAGTGACATGTGATGCATTATGTGGATCCTGTCGTTGTATCTGGAAGGATCAGCCTGAGCAAGGGGTGGTGGTTTCCTTTGCTGAGAGGCCTCCCAGGGACCTCAGAGCAGCAGGAAGCCGTCGTGATAGGTTGGGCAGCAGTATTGCTTCCCTTGACCCCAGAATCAGAATTATTCCTTTGCTTGGCCTCAGAAAGTGCCACTTAGTCCCTGGGTTTTCATTTGTTGTCAACGGAGAGCTCACCAGTGATTATTGAAAATCTCCTGAAGGCTGTCCTAGAAGCGCAAGGACATGAACACTGCTGCCCGGGCCATTTTCCATCCTGGTATTATGCTCTGCCCCTTCCTAAATTCCCATTGTGACTTCAAATGAAGAGGCCATTGTTCACTTTCCTTCCTAAAAGAAGCAATATATTTAACTTCTGGCTCTCTGCCTGACTGATGGAGAGTTGATCTCTATAACGCCAACACCCGTGGCTTCCCATCAAGACAAACCCTCAGCCTCCATCTGAGCTCCCCCCTCTGCTTGAAGTAATTTAGATTCTCAGTAGAAAGCTTGCTTTATGTTCTACTAGGTGGCTAAAGGCTTTGATTTCCACTCCATGTTTAACAAGAAAAAAAAAAAAAAAGATCTTCATAGCAGCTAGAGGTTTTCCAAAAGACCTATTATGGGAATTGTTAAAAATCTGTACCATCATAGGACTTTGAAGCTCAGTACAAGAGTCTTTATCATGTTGTTGAACAGTTTGGGTGCAGGCAGGTTTCCTAGAGCAGATGCTTTCAAACTTACTTTTAAGCAACAAAATACTCTTTTTTTTTTTTTCAAATAAAATCTACAAAACCCAAATACCACAGTGCTTCTAAACCTCAACCCTTTCAATGTGTAGAATGAGTAATTCTTCATTGTGGGGCTGTTTGCGCATTGTAGGATGGTTAGCAGCATCCCTGGCCTCTACCCTCTACGTACCAGTAGCACCCTCCTCACTCCAGTTGTGACAACCAAAAAAATAATTCTAGCCCTGGCTTGTGTGGCTCAGTGGATTGGGCACATACCTGGGAGCTGGGAGGTCGCCGGTTCGATTCCCAGTTGGGGTGCATGCCTGGGTTGCAGGCCGGGTCCCCGGTGAGTGGCGCGTGAGAGGCAACCACACGTTGATGTTTCTCTCCCTCTCTCTCCTCCTCTTCCCCTCTCTCTAAAAATCAATAAATAAAATCTTTAGAAAATATTTCTAGATATTGCCATATGTCCCCCCGGGGGCCCAAATCACATCCAGTTGAGAATCAATGCAATACAGTGTATAAAACTGATTTTTTGTGTGTGAAAGAACCAGTGTTTTCCAGGTGGGATTAAACTCCTTCAGAGCTCGGCCTGGGTCCCCCGACCCTCTCGCAGGTGCTGTTTGAGGAGCTGGTGTGGAGCTCTGAGCTTCATGGATGCACCATCCCAGAAGGCTAGGTTGTCATTTAAAAAATCTGCTATGTGGGGAACTGGTTACAAATAAGGCAAAACAGCTAAAATTAGACAAGTCCACAGGTGTTCTGAACCCAAATGTGCACTGAACAGTATACCCCTTGGACGTACTTAGATGTGTGGAATAAGGGAATAGAGAGGGTGACGTTCACCTGACTCCTTAAGCGTTAGGGTTTGGCTGTCACAATTTGCCCTGTTTTGCTGGAGACGCTAGCTACCTGAAGGCTGTGGCTCTCAGCCCAGAGCCCACCTTTGCTGCGTGAACCCCAGCTTCCATGGGACTCAGTAGAACTGGCTCTGCTCATGGGGGCTCCAAAGGTGGGCCAGTGCTTGCAGCCTCTTGCAGCCAGATGCCAACCGGATCCTAGTTTGAACAGTCATTCAGAACCATCAGATGGATTGTTATACTTCTGCCCTTTGTACTCAGGGAGCAACGTGTGCTTCTGTATATATGTGTGTGAGTGAGTGACCTCTCCTTCAGGAAGCCCGCCATGGTCACTCCTTTCCTCTGTCACTCTGAGCATCCACGGAGGGACTCTGGAAGATTGGCATGTGCCACTCCCACCTTCCCGCTCTAGCCCTGGGCTGATGGAAGTATTGTGGAAGCCTGTCTCACAGGCATACACAGTACCCCAGGCATGTGGGTATCAGTCAGTATAAAAGAAATCCACTGAGTGAGTCACTCTCGCCTGTGGGAAGGGACATGGGTCCAGGGTAGAGGGAATTGGCTGCCTAGGAGGCTTCACTCTGTCTGTCCAGCAAATTCCTTCTAATCCCAGGCTGCAGCTGGAGTCCTAAGTTACTGGAGAGCCTGTACCTTGCTAGAAGACTTGGCCCTTGTCCTCAACATCTGACTGGCTGCTTATAAAAGCCTCTGGCACTTAACAGCAACATTTCATTTACCCCAAAGATCACATGACCATTGCAGTTGACTTTGGGAGCACAGGAGTGAACAGACTCATTTTATCTACATGTCCATCTGTGGATCTCCGATACTGCTGAGAATGACCACTTCCAGAAATGCTTCAGGAGTCCTGCAGAGGTTGGCGTAGAATTCCTGGAAGAGGCTGATAAGAGCCACTTTCGATGCTCCTTCATCACCCTCCTCCCTCCTGTTGCCCCAACCGTGGGCTGGAGGAGAGGAGCTCAGGGCACAACTCGGGCAGGAGACTTGACACCCCAGAGCTCCTTTTGGCTGGCGATGGGGAAGCTAGCTGTAAGAGTATTTGGAAAAAAGTTTCTAATCCATGCTTAAGGTATAAAATCAGTTTGGTTTATTTAAATCTCTAGTGAGGATTATTGTTATTAGATAAGGATACAAACCATTGAGCTGAAGACAGAGGGTCAACAAAACTTACCAGTGATATACTAGTTTATAGTAGACATTATCTAGTGGATGGTTTTATAAGTGACCCAGGTGTATAATTGGTTTGTTTTGAAAGGGGCATGGAGTTCCCAGGATGCTCTGTTCCCCGTGGTGCCTTAATAAGTGACTGCATTCCTGGGTTCTACACTTTTGTCACCTTTATCATCAAAATATGCAACCAGCTTTAGGTAATGCTGATAGGAATATGAAAACTACACATTATAAGATTGAATGGATTTAATGGCTAGGAGTTGCAGAAAATATTCTTACATGTATACTTTGCAATGTACGCATTGTTCTTACTTGTATTCTCTCATCTAATCATCACAAACCAGCCCTCGTGCCTAGGTTCTCTCTTGGCCCTATCTTGACAGAATTTAGGGAATCTAATAACAGTGAAACCTCTGGTCCTTAGTTCTTACTGTAGTTCCAGCAGCAGCAAACCACTTGCAGGTGTCTGAATGTGGTACGTTCTTTTATGTTTCTGTTCATTCATCCATTGCTAGTTACACGCAGAGCGCTGGGAGTGCATCTCCCCGCCATGTGTGTGCCTCATTTACAGCCTAGCACAGGTAAACTGTATCTCTTTGATAAGAGCTTTCGCGTTGGTGCTGGGGACACGATGAGGAGGGCACTCAAACCTGGCTTGAGTAGTTCCAATAAGGCAAGTCCTGAAGTAAATCATTTTCGTGGGAGGCGGAGTCGAACAGTAAAGAGAGGAGGAGGAGGCAGCCATTAGAGCTGGCATGGACCTAGGGCCAGGCAGGGATGGGTGAGTGATAAGGTTTGGCGTGAGCAGGTAAACCAGCAGGTGTGCTGGTTTAGGACTTTCCTCTGTGGCCTGAAGGCGTCCATTAAATGGTTTTTAAATAGGGGCCTGGCAGGGTGTGGATTGTTCAAAAGGGCCTTTCTTGGGTATTTCCTGTTCTTCCTGCTTCTCCCCCTGAAACAGTGCTGCTCAGGCTTTAGATGCATTTCAGGTGTTGTGTGCTACAGATTCCCTGACCGCCCGGCTCCCTTCTCTGGTCTCACAGAACCCCAAACATGCAAAAGTTGCTTTTGCATTTTAAATCTCTGTCTACTTGTGTTCTTCCTGCAGGACCACTGGTTCTTGGAGTCTAATATGCAAATTCTTGGCCCCCACCCCAGATTTCTGATTTAATTTGGAATAGACTCTGGGAATCTCCAATTTTTAATAAGCAGAAACACCACAGTAGACTGTGAGACTAATGAGGGCCCAGGCGTTGCATGTGTGTACACACACGCATGTGCACAATACCCGTGCGTTCACATGAATCCGCGCACTTTCTCATTTGTACTTAGAAACCGTATTTTTTAACAGCATGCCTGCTCCAGATTTGCTATACTACAGATGTTTGATTTAATGAAAGAAGTTGCCCTAATTTATAGACATAAGTAGTTGTTGGAGCCTAAAGTAAAGCCCCCACACGACTCAGCCCAGGCCCTTTTGCAGATCACTACATCATAGCTGCCACATTGCGATGGCTTTTGAGAAGCAGGCAGTCCCACTGAACCACAGCATCTGAGAGACCCAGAAATGGGAACCAGAGGTCTTGAACTTGCATTTTGTAATTTTCAGCTGCTTGTTGCTATGATCCTCAAGGACACCACTAATGGGTGTTAGACACTGATTGTGACAGATCCTGGGAGGACACAAAACTGTAAAATTTAGCTCTGGCCTCCAAGAAATTTTTTGTCTACTTGAGGTAAAAAGCAAAATTGCACAAGCAATTGAATGGCTATGCAAGACGGTGAAGGCTAAATGGAGCGCTGCGCGCTGAACAGCATCAGCATGGTGCTGTGATGACAAGGAAGAGGAGGGAGCGCTGTGAGCGGAGGGTTCCCCAGACACTTTGGGTGAGGAGGCACTTTTAATGAGGATTGGCTTTGAGGGGGTGAGAAGCCACTCCTGGTGAGGGGAGTGACCTGGGTGGAGCCCAGCAGGAGGAAGGGCCCTGCGTGGCCAGGACACCAGTGTGGAGCACAGATTTGTGTAGGGGGGTGACGGTGGTTAAACAGGAGGAGGATGTTGGTCCAGGTTCAGGAAGGCCATAAATGAAAGATTGGGGTCTGTCAGCTCTTTGGAAGTCTGCTGTCATTTTCCATAACTTCATTCACCGTATCCATCAAAGTCCTGAGTTTCTAAATGTAAGATGACACCCCATAGGCTTGAGTTCCAGGTCAGCGGGAGGCAGACCGAGGTGCATCCTGGGACAGTTTCGTTTGGCTTTTTCACACAGAGGAATGTGTTCGTGTCCCTGCCCGTTCTGTGCGTCTGTGCCCTGCACACCTGCCAAGCTGTCACATTCCCTGTTGTGCCGTGTCTGCCGGTGCCTTCAATGAAAACGTTTCCTAAAAATCAGAACTTAAGACTCCAAAACACAGTGCTCCAACTGGCAGATGCAGGCTCCGGAACAGGAGTTTTGGTTTGCACTGACCTCAGCTCCTTCACAAGTCTGGGCAGACGGCCCCTGAGGACGATTTTCATCAGAGGTGTCACTTCTTAATAACCCTTTGATCCAGGATAATTTCTTTATAGTCTTAGATGGTAATTTTGCCCCGAGGAAGTCTGAGCGGTTTCCCATGATGACTTTTGTTTTGTTTAGAGTTTGCCACAAATACTGAAAGAAGAAAGTCTCTGTTAATACTATGATTTACAGTTTTAAGTGGAAGGCTATAGTTTATTGAAAAATCATATCTCTTCAGGGTCTCTTACCTATAATCATGGTCTGAAGCTGAAGTGCCTTCTCCTCGTGTTCACAGAGGAATGTTCTCATACAACTACAAGAAAATGCGGAAAGTTTTGTTTGAGGAAATTCGACTCTTTCATCTCTCATGAGTTATGGCTTCAGGAATGCAGTTTACCAGAGTGGTTTAGAGACAGGTTTGTCATGGGGAAATGCGTGCATTCCCAAAAGCAGCCACGTGGCTCTCTGCCCAACCCCCCTCCATCCCCCGCCATGTTACTGGGCTACCCTGAGGCAGAGAGTCGCCAAGGCTGTTTATTCTCTGATTTGAGGCTACAATTGTTCGTTGTAAGCCCTTACCAAAATAGTTCATTTGAGAATTGATCCACTTTATTTCTATCAATAGACATTAACCTGGTACTTACAGTAAACAACAAAAATGCTTCACTTGTGTTTGTGGGAGCTCTTATTTGGAGAAGATGAACAATTTCTGGGTCTATCAATCACAGAAAATATTCCCCACTGGTTTGATTTTGAGATTCAATGATTGCCTATAAAAGTTAAAAACAATTTTTTTTCTCTAGTTAGCCTCTTTCGTAAGGGGCTCCCTAAAATGCGCCTTTTTTAGAGGGGAGGTAGAGATGGATCAAACTTTCAACAGTAATCATTTTCCCCTGTTTGCAAAGATGGTTTGAAGAATTCTGAATGTTACAGTTCATGTCCCACCCTAGAGGTCCACATTCACGGCTGAAGGCTAAAAGTCAGTCCTTAAAGGAAGCAAAACTAAAGCAAGAGGGAATCACCTCTTAGCTGCTCAGCAGTTTTGCAGTGAGTATCCGGTTATCTGGAGAAGAGAGGGAAACATGAAAAGCTTCATTCCTTACAGGTCAAGTGAAACTGGCTGCTGTGCCTTCATCCCACACAAATCTGAAATGGAGAAGAAGTAGCCTTGAAGGCCAGAAAGAACACAGACTTTTTTTTAGGTCTCGTTCATCAGAATTACTGTGTCACACTAAGGAACCGATTTAAACTGTGTGCCAGAGCTCAACTAGAAATCCATAGAACTGAGTCAACACTCTGTCTCAAGGGCAGATGGCGAAGGTATATGGTTTATAGTTTGAGGGCATGTTCTCGTCCATGGTTTTTTACCGTTGTGATCAAGGATAGATTTGGGAATTTTTTTTTATGTCTGTGCAATAGCTGAGGATGCTACTTCCAAAAAAGGGGGCTGAAGAGTCACACCTATGGCTGATGCTTTCAGAGCCTTGGGGATCGTGGAATGCAGCGGTGAGCAAAAATAGCGTTACCGTTGTTTGTATGGAAAAATACAAATTAATAAACAATAATACAACAATAAACTGTGTTTCCCATACTCACAACTGTGAATCTGCTCTTGCCCACCCCATGAACTGTGCCATGGTTGACCAGTTGACATGACAGTTGCTAAAATCAAAGGTATTTCCGTTAATAAAGAATGTGACAGTGATGTCAAGAAGACTCATTCTGAAGCAGCCAGAAAAAATGCCTGTGCGTGCACCAGGAATTGTAAATGGAGGTGAAGTAGAATTGATGTAATTTGTATTATTTTCTTAAAATTTTAAAATACTAAAACTTAACTGGATTGTCTTAGCTTTAAGTGGTAAAAAAAACTTGGAAAAAGTGTGATTTTTCTCTGCTTCTTGGCCAGAATAATATTATATACATAAAATTTTAGAACACATAAATCCATACTTTCTCTCTCCTTTGCCAGGATGTTATAAAAAGTAAACATGAGCCCCAATGTTTCTGGAACCTTCTTTGTCTTCCTCGGTCTAGTCACAATCTGGGGCAGAGAGTTCTCAGGTGAATTCCATGGAGTTGATACTAGAGGTACATGTTTCTTTTCTCAACAGGAAAAACAGTTGCTGACTTCTCCCCCAAAATAAATAGCTGTACCGGAATATCATGGTACAAATGAAAAGCAACTCAATTTTTTAAAAATGGGCACAAGATTTGAATAGATATTTTCTCAAAAAATTACTAAGGGCCAATAAGCACATGAAAGCATGTTGAACATGTTTACGCAGTAGGGAAATTCAAATTAAAACCACAATAAAACATCACTAGAATGGCTAAAATTTAAAAGAACAGCTACTAAATGTTTATGAAACTGTGGAGCACCAGAACATAGAAACTAGGTGCCAACCATTGAACAACTGATGGAATAAAAGAATAGAGACTGTACTTGAGCTTGACATTTGGCATAGTTTCTTCAGAGTGTTCCAGAGTGGATGCCTAGAGAAGAGAATGCAACCCTATCACACTGCTCAGCTCCGCAGCGAGCAGTGTTTATGTATCAGCTCCACAGTCAACTGTATATACACACACACACACACACACTGATATAATACTTATATAATATGTAAGTGTATATTACTTATATAATACTTATATACTTACATTGTATATATACCGATTATGTAGTAAATGTTGCTTATTTCTTTTACATTCACTCTCTTAGACATATATGTTGTTACTGTATGTTCCCCTGGTGAAACAAACCTTTGGTCGTCATACGGTCAATGCTTTTTATTTCAGGTAATTCTGCTTCTCTTACAGTTTATTAATCTGACATTGATGTCATTACACTGCATTTCTCTTGGTTAGTATTTGTCTTGTATTTTCCTTTCATTCTTTAACCTTCTATTTTTTCCCATCTATGTTTTAGGTTTGTGTCTTATAAACAGAAAGTAGTTATATTTCTTTTTTTTTTTTTAAGTTGATTGAGATTCTCCTCATCACCATCTCCACCAACCCCATTTTCCTCTCTCTCCCAGTTTGGGAGAGAAAACCTTTTTTTCTTTCTTCAAGTGACTATGCTTGGAATTTCAACCTGTCTATGAACCAAAATCTAAAGTTAGTTATTACTTTACCCTCCTACTGAGCAAACAAGGATCTTAAAAGTCTGTGACTCTGGTCACCTTACCTGTGACTCATGTGCAATGGGCTGGCATTTTAAATGTTTTTTATTTTTCTTTCACAGCACCATTAACTAGATATTATTACTTACTTATGCCATCATTGTTTGTTTATTTTTACCTACATGCTGGTAATGTTTTTACCATTTTCTTCTGTAGTTCAGACCCTTCTTTGAGGATGATTTTCCTTCCTCTTGAACTACAAGAAATCTTGTACACCTTTTAGAAGTTTGTTTCATGAAGGCATTTGGTGGTGAACTATCTCAGTTTTCTGAAATACCTTTCTTTTGCCCTTATTCTTGAAAGCTACCATTTTTGCCATGTGCAGTGTGCACCGATGTTTTCGTGTGCACTATATGTGGGATTACTATACCCATTGCTACACTATTATACCCATGGTATGTAATCATTATACCCAGGTATAATGCACATCCTTATTTTTCCTTCAAAAATTTGGGCAAAAGAGTGTGCATTATACACAGCAAAATACGGTAGTCTCACTGGTAACAAAGCCTCTTAAGAGTTAGAGGTGCCTCGCTGACCATTTAGTGAAGCTTTTTTCATTTCCAGAGAAAGCCTGTCACTGCACAGAAGGAATACATGACTTTTCCAGGATCCCCACTGCCCGTAAGATGAGGTATTATTTCTTAGCCTGATACTGAAGCTGTCCTCTGTCCTGCCCCCATTGTGCCCACTCCAGCATCCCCACCACATATGTCCTGCCGCTCTATGAGAACCCATTATATTAGAGAAGTTGCTTTTCTCATCGTTCCCCGATGCCATGTACCTGGGCTTATGTCATGTTTTGCAAATACAATGTCCTCCCTAAACTTTCTACTTGGTCTTAGGTCTGCTCTTCCATCAAGGGCTAAATTAAATGCCATCTCTGCCGTGGAGCCTTTCCCAACCACCCCAGCGCTAGGCGTCTTTTCCTGCCCCTACTCCTCTGGCAGCTGCAGGTGGCACTTAGCTTCGCTGCTTGGCACTTTGATCTCTGTATAGCTTGTTTCTCCAGCTAGAACATAAGCCCATCTAGATAGGTGGCCTCCAAACTTTTTTGATAATGCAGATATCAGTGAACAGTGGTTGAGCAGGCACCCCAAATATATGTATATTTCCTTATACATTTTATGCAAATGTAGTACTATATATGTGGTAAACACTGTAAGTTATCCACAGCAGTGAAATGAACAATGAGAGAAACAAACAAACAGGAGGCCCAGTCATTTCTTCCGTACCTCAGCATAATGATCCAAGAATCTTCCTGGGGTTCTCTTACCCGATCACTTGGTGTTCTTCGTCTTCCTACATAGTAGGCATTTGATAAGTGTTTGATAATGGTAGGGCAGCTGTGGCATGTTAAAGGGACCAGGTCAGAAGGTGAATATAGGAGTTCCTTGAACCTTATATTCTCTTAACTCTGGACATTAGTATGTTCAGTTTCTTCTCACATTCTTTCTCATTTCTCCTGACCCACCTCCCCTTCACTTATTTTGAAAGAGGTACCTTTATTGTCCTTCTCAAGATAGGATTGCTCCTGATTTCCCATGCCTGGGTAAGGCTCATGCCCTTCCACGTTCCTATGGAAACCGATACTCTGCACTGTAAAAGCCATTTACAGTCCTCCAACATTAGACTTTCAGTTGTTGAGAGATGACCATATCTTTTCCATTGAACCCCTACTTCCCATCACAGCGTCCAGCACTTAATGCATGTTGAAAACCTGTTGGTTGAATAAGCACACGACGGAGAGGGAAGAAAGAGGTTGAGTGTGCTTGGAGCCAGTATGGGGACTGAGGCCACAACTAAAGAGAACCTGCTACTTCATGTCCACAATGGGGCAGAGTACCTCCTTGTCCCAAAACTATCTGTGAATTGAATGACAGCTTAGGGTGGAGAGGTCTCTTGCTCTTCATTTCTCAGTGGGAGCCCTAGCTTTTGGCTGAACTCTGTAGACTATATGTTTAGTAAATTATGATAAACCTCTAAATTAAAACAAAAATACCCAGACTTCCGTGAATGTGGCGTGTTGAGCTGGTACTAAAGACCTCAGAGGACGGGGCGTGCGTCGCACGTCGTGCAGCTGTGTGGAGTGTTCTTGCGTACGCCTGCTTTCCCCAGAAAGGTGCAGACTCGTATGCAAGGGTATAGACTGGGTTTTTCGGAGTAATAATTAAAGCCTTTTAAGGAGAAAGAATGCATTTGTCCTTGACTAGTGAGATTTTCTTTCTGGTAGCACAGGGCTAATGACACCAGATGCATTACTAATCCAAAATTCTACTTTCACCAGAATTTTCAATCCCGGTCAACACCAAACCTTTGTTTACATTGTTTAAAAACATAAGCAAGCTTAATTTCTTCATCTTTTTTAAATTTTACTTTGTTCCTGTTTAACGCATAATGCAATTGTCAAAAAGAAAAAAAAAGCCATCCAGTAACTAAGATATGTGCTTCTAAATTGTCAGCCTCTGAAAGGAAGTGACTATAGAATATAAATGACAGCTGATTAAAGCAGATATCTCCTTGCCTTTTTCAAATTAGCATAAAAAGCTGGCTGGGGTTCAAAGCCCTTGCATCAGCGTTGCAGGAAATTTGGTTATGTGATAAAGGTATTTTACCTTCAGTGCTAGGTTTTGCATTAGTCTGTTTACAATGAGCAGTGGTGCTGTAGTTTTAAAAATCATGTTGAATCAGCAACATGAGGGAGGCAGCATTGCTTTCATTCCATCCCTGAAGTGGGAGAAGGAAATGACGAGGTATCGTACTCCTCATGGCTAATATCCTGCAAGGCTTTTCTAAAATTATAAAATCACAACTTGAAAGCTTAGAAGGGACCTTAGAAATCTATGAGTGGAAAAGAGGAAAAAAAAATGGAAAGGGAAATGTAATTAGCCAGACTAAGGGGCAGGATTCTTTTAGTTCTCAGCAGGAAACACATGTTTATCTGGAAAAGATTTTGGTTGGACAGGTTGTTTATATAAGAATCTTTTTTGTGAGGAAGGAAGACCAACCTGAGCTTGGGGGCTGGGGTGTGGGTGGAGAGAGCACTCTAAGTTTCCAGTGAGTGAGAAAAAATACAGAGATTTCAATGAGGAAAACCCTACCTTCACAGAAATGATATGCTGTTGCTATTAGTTTACTTGTAAGTTATTCATGATTATATTCATTTTGTAAGACGTGATGGTTACATGGTAACTTTAGTATTAGATGCTATAAAAACAGAAGTAGTAACTTTCTAAAAGATATGGAAAACTTAACGTCCACACTAAAACCCACACACAGATGTTTATAGGAGCTTCATTCATAACTGCCAAAACTTGGACGCAGCCAGGGTGTTTGTCAGGAGGTGAAAAGATAAACAGACGGTAGTACGTCTGGACAATGCAATATCATTCAGTGCTAAAGAGAAATGAGCAGTGAAGCCATGAAAAGACAAGAATGTTAAATGAATATCAGTAAGTGAAAGAAGCCAATCTGAGAAGGTTACCTGCTAAATGGTTCCAAATATATGACATTCTGGAAAAGGCAAAAGTACGGAGACAGTAAAAAGTTCAGGGGTTCCAGCTCTGGCTGGTGTGGCTCAGGCGATTGAGGGCCACCCTGCAAACCAAAAGGTTGCTGGTTTGATTCCCAGCATGCAACACGCCTGGGTTGCAGGCCAATTGATGTATCTCTCACACATCCATGTTTCTCTCTCTCTCTCACTTTCTCCCTCCCTTCCCCTCTCTCTATAAATAAATAAAATCTTTATTTAAAAAAAAAACAATTCAGTGGTTTCAGGATGTGGGGAAGGGAGAAAGATGAATAGGCAAGGCACAGAGGGTTTTTATGGAGTGAAAATACTCTATGATATTATAATGATGGACATATGCCATTTTACATTTTCCAAGCCCGAGTGAACCCTAAGGTAAGCTATGGACTTTGGGTGCTATGATGTGCCAATGCAGGTCCATCCTCCATAACAAACGCACCCTTGTGGGTAGCGATGGTGATAATGGAGGGGGCTGTGCGTGTGTAGTAGGGCAGTGGGTATAGGAGAAGTGTCAGTTTCTCCCTTTCAATTTCACCATAAATCTAAAATGGTTCTAAAAAATGTTTTAAAATTATAGGAAGATGTTTTGGGTGAAAAGCAGTTGGCAAAATAGTACATTGAATATGACGCTACTATATAAAATTGTGTGTCTCTCCGGGGGGTGCATTTGGCATGTTCACAAAATATTCAAAGTGATTTAAAGTATGGGGAGATTTAAGATGATTTTTAAAGAGGAACTTTTTTGCTTTGTAGTTTTCTGTATCCTTTGAATTTTCTACAGTGATCATCTTTATCTTTATAAAAAGCCAAACAAAACAATAACCAAAGAGCAAAATGAGACGTTTTACGTGTTGCCTGTGCCCTGCCAGCTGCAACCATGTGACGCTTCATTGTTTCCTTATGTCGATTCCAGAGGTTTCGGGGGACCATGAGCAGGACATTTTCTCCCCAGTTAAATTTAGTAATGAAGGAGAACCAAAAAATGGCCAGATAATTGGAAAATGTTTCTGTTTTTAAGCATATAAAGCCCAGATACTGTCTCTAACTTAAGCTTGGAGTTGAAGACAATGTCATTTTGAGCTGTTTTCCAGAGTCAGGATGACAGTGAGAGCAGCGATCCGACCCAAACGTGGTGGAACAGAAACCCGTTTCCTCCTCCTGAGAGCTGGTGGTTATGACCCACTGAGCAATGTTTAATTTCATTTCAAAAAAACTGAAGACTAAAGAAGTGGCAGCTAGCATTCTATGCGTGGATGAAACCTGTGGTGGGAAATGAAACATTTGTGGAGTCACAGCAACAGAGAAGAAATTCTTACCAGTTTTGTAGGAGGGAATTGTGGGAGTCTTGCATTTGACCTTAGGGAACAAGAGGGAATTTCTGTCACTAAATGATGTGTGCAGCGAGGAGTAGGCACAATACTAGTTGAAGATTGTTATTATAAGAATTTTCTATTTATACTTCACCTCATTCCACAAAGAGTTTGAAGCAGCTTGTTGGGAAGTGTATGTGGCAGCAAAGTATAAATAAGAACTCAGGAGCAGGGTAAGTGTCAAGTCATTCTATGGCAGATGACACAGACACCCTGCTCGTATTTCCTCTCCCACCACAAAGGAAGGCTGGAAATGGGGGAGAGTTCACTCCCTCATCCCCTGAAGCAGCCATCAAGTCATGACAGATGGGAGCTGGAGGATATATGTCCCAGTTTCCTTGTCTCTTGAGGATCCCCAAAGGAGCCCAGTCATGTGGCAGGATGAAAGGGCGGAGGTGGAGTGGGATCCTCAGGGCCGAGGGTGTTGGGTCAGGAAGGTTGGCATTGGTGTCTACTGAACAGACTTAATAGATGTGTGTAAGATCTTCTAGCTTTTAAAAATATATATTTATTGATTTAGAGAGAGAGGGAAAGTGGGTTGGGGTGGCTAGAGAAAGAGAGAGAGAGAAACATTGATTTTTTGTTGTTGCTCCACTTATTTATGCATTCACTGGTTGATTCTTGTGTGTGCCCTGACCCACAACTGTAGCATATTGGGACAATGCTCTAACTAACTGAGCTACCTGGCCAGGGCTAGGTCTTCTAACTTCTTAATAAAAGGACCTCTGGTTGTCCAAAGTTGACAACAAGGAGACCTGCCACCTGGACGATGTGGCTAGACCTTGCAGCCCAGGTCACCTTCCTCTGGGGAGTCTCACTTTTGCTAGGACCCTCTCTGGCTACCACAGTACCCAGAGGGTGGTGGCTCCCCTGTAGTGCACTCTGGAGTGGAGCTCGGGCCTGGCTGGACCATGTAAACCAAGGCAGAAACTGAACTGTACACAGAATAATATGCACTGGGTGGTCTCTCTTAACAAGAGAGATGTCTGGCTAACATTTTCTCTGTGTGCCGTCACTACCGGCTCACTCCTGGCCTACCTCATCTCAGTCTGCCTTTGCGGAGCTTGTAGACACCCCATTCCTGGGGCCTCAAGTCCATAGAATAGGGAGTGAGGGCCAGGGGGAAAGACTAGTCTCTCACCCGACTGAGGCCCTCCCTGAAAGTCATTTTCCTCTCTGAGAACTCAACTTTCTCTCAGATGTTGGGTAGTGGAAACACCACCCTTTGGGGAAAACCTACCCCTATTACCTTACTATAGTTCCAATAGGACAACTACAGTAAGCCTAACTTCCATACAGGAGGCTCACATAGGCTGTTGCATGGAAGTCATCCTACTAAGAGTGTGACATGATCCAACTGTATGTCATAAGCATAACTAGATGAATTAAGGATGGACTGCAAAGGAGAACAAACTTATGCCAGGAGACTAGTTAGAATTTATTACGTAGCCCAGATGAGAGGAGGAAGGAGGCATGAGCCGTACCCAGTGAGCACGGGAGGGGCAGTCCCAGTCACATGGAGGTAGGTTTAATAGAACTTGACAACTGATTGGCTGTAGGTGGAGGAGGAGAGCCCGGAGATAGCACTAAGTTGTTTTTTTTTTTTTCCTGGATGACTCCAGTGATAGCGGTACTATTATCTAGGAGAAAGAGTAGGTTGAAGAGTGGGAAGAGAGTTCAGCCTACAAATGTTAAATCGTAGAGAGATGCTGAGAATCTACTTGAAATAAGTTTAGTAGTTAGAAGCCAGAGCTAGACCCACAAATTTGAGAGTCCTCAGCATTCAGCCAGTTCTTCAAAGCCAAGAGAACACGTGAGGTCTCCGAGGAGATGAATGAGCACCCATAAAGACCAGGAGAATGATGTACAGAGAACCTGGGGATGCACAGACATTTAAAGGTTGGGTGGAAGGGAAGAGCTGGTGAAGGAGAAATTGTAGTGAGAGGGCCCAGATGTTGGGGCCAAGGTCTCTTTCTTCAAGGGCTAGAAAGGGAGAGTTTGTGCTTCGAACGGGGCTCTCTTCTTGTAACAGCGGGGTGAGAGGCCTTTCCTATGGCTTTTGATGGAATTTGGCCACATCTGAGCTCTGTTCTGATCACCTTTATGCTGACAGAGAAGGCTGGAGTGATGTGTGAGGATGGGATCAGCCTTCACGGTGCCACGAGCCATGAGTCCTACTCAAGAGAATCAGCCTAGGAACATTATTTTTCTCTCCTGCTTGTGCCCATGATGGTCATGTTTGTGGGTTTGCATGATGGCCGGTATTTATGTGGGCTGAGCTTCCTCAGAGGGAGACAGATCCCTGGGAAACACCTGTGTGTGGCTCCTGTAGAGTCAGGCCTCATAAAACACCAAGTCTAATCACTCTATCTGAATTTGGAAATTACTGTGAGTCATGTGGTTAAGCTCTTGTCAAAACCCAGAGAGGATTCAGTACTACCCAGAGCCATTTGGGGGCTTTGCATAGCCATTTGAAAATACCGACACCCTTCGTTGTGGCCTTGGTGACTGGCGCCGCAAATACCGAGACCCCGCCCCTCTCCTGGCTCACTAAGCTTCCCTTCCTTTTTTCCAAACAGCTGCTAATCTCAGCCCATTTATGAAATCTCTCTTAATTAGAGGACTGGGTACGCAGCTCCTGTGATTCTCTTATCACTCAACACCCACTGAACGCTCCCACCCATTGGTTGTGTGTTCTTGTTGGAAAAACTCATTTAAGTTACACGTTTGCTTATTCCACGCCCTCATCTTTCTGTGTTCGTGTCAGTATTGTCTCAGGCGGGCACCATCAAAGTTTACATTGCTATGCATCATTCTTTATGCACGCCATTTTGTCAGCAGGTGGTTGCTTGTGTGTGTGTTTGATGATTATAAGCAAAGTTCTGTTCTTACCGTATCTCATCACCTTTCAGGGTCACATCGGAGAGACATAAACACCATGCTACTTTCTAATTCTTTCTTGACGAGTAACTTTCAGTCAACTCTAAGGTTGTCTTATTTGTTTTTCTCACAGTTATCCCCTCCCATGCGCCCAAATGATAAAACCAGTATCTCAGGAAGAAGAAGAAGACATGTGATAGCATTACTCGGTTGTTCAACAATTGTAAATAGAGTCTGGCGTCCCCACTTCTGTCTCTGGCCACTTGACCTCACTTAACCTTCCTGTTAGCTTGTGTTTCCTCACCAGAAAATGAATTACTTTCCAGGAGACGTAATGTTAGCCAAGGACAAAGTGCAATGTGGTGGTACCCGGAGCCTTGGGGTAGAACAGGAGCGGAGGGTGCTGGCCGTCTGGCACTAGCTGGCTGGGTGGACCTTGGGCATGGTCTGTAATTTCTCTAGGTAATGGTTTCCCAGGTATTGATTTCTCTTCTAGGCAATTAGGTGGTTGAATTAAAAATCCTTTCTGTTCCTCTACCTCTGTGGTCATTGGAAGTAAGGGTTTTAACAACAGTTGTAATTGCTAGCAGTTGCTACCTGCTGGGCACTTCTCTAATTATGTTACATTTCTCAGCAAGTCCTCAGAACGGCCCTTGGAGGAGGGTTCTCTTGCCCTTCATGTTGGACAAATGAGGAAACTAAAGCATAGAAAATGAAACCACTTGCCCACAGTCACCCAGTTTATAAGGGGAGAGAAGCAGGGTTCGTGCTGGGCTCTTGGGCCTGTGCCCTTAACGTCCACGCTGTGAGCCTGCTGTGTTGGACGCCTCCTTGGCACGGCCCCTAAAAGACGGGCCACATATGGTAGTAAACCTCAGTGCCTTTGAAATTAAGCAAATTCAAATTAAAGTCACATTTGACACTGAATCATCAAAGTTATTTCCTTTATGCATTTTATATCAGTAATTCTGTAAATTAAAAAGTGCCATGTCAGAGATTTTTCTCTGATTTAATTTGCTCACAAACATTTGAAGTGAGGGGCAATGGTCTATGGTTTTGGCTCACATCAGAATGTTTCAGAAGTACTTTCACATATAGACTTTACTGCTGGATT
Source organism: Micronycteris hirsuta (assembly GCA_004026765.1). Lineage (NCBI taxonomy): Eukaryota > Metazoa > Chordata > Mammalia > Chiroptera > Phyllostomidae > Micronycteris > Micronycteris hirsuta. The sequence continues at coordinate 750 of PVJI01011989.1, read as the reverse complement.
ATAAAACCTTAAAGTCAGCTAAGTAGAACAGAAGACTTAAGAGGCTATTACTGCTTTTTGAAATAAAATTGAAACAGTTTATGGAGACTTCAGAGAACCTCCTCCCCAACAAAACCTCTTGTTAGCAACACAGGTTCAAGTCCAGCAGAACTTTTTGCACTAAAAACTTACCCTGGGGTTTTTTGGTGGCTCCTCACCACATGTGACCTAAAACTCTCCAAAACGGTGTGTGGGATGACAATCAGATTTTACAAAACAGAATTTATATCAAAATAGTTCATCTTCATTGTATTTGACATCATCATCATTCTCTACCCTGTCGATGGGATTATAAAAACTAACTCAGATCAGGGCTCCAGGCCCGAGTGCCTCCAGAGACTGGAATGTGTTTCCATGCTGGGGCACGGAGCCAGCTTCCTGTTTACTCAGGGGCATTGAGCACCTTAGGAGCAAAACAGAAGTTGTGATGCAAGTTTTGGCTGCAAAGCATGCTAGGGTGGCCTGACGTGTTCCACTGACACATGACCTGAAAGCGTTCTCAAAGCCTGGGTTGGTTTAAGGCAAAACAGGATTAAACAGTCTTTAGTCGTCCTTTTAACCCAGTCCTAAGTCAACAGGAGGGGCACAAACCACGAGGAAGCTCCCTCTGCACTCTGCAAAGCAGGGGCGCGTCTGTACTCAGGTGAACAATGTGCAGTGTGCAAGCTCTGTCTTCCTGTTCGTGGCGTCAATCAAGAGAACCGTGTCAGA
>PVJI01011988.1:0-53941 GCA_004026765.1 Micronycteris hirsuta | reverse complement strand
AAATAAAAAAAACAGGCTAAAATTGAAAAGTGACAACACCAAATGTTGGTGAGGATACAGAGAGATCAGGCCACTCATACACTCCTGGTTGCAATGTAAAATGTAAAGCCACTCTGGGAAACAGCTTGACAGTTTTTAAAAACACCATCGTACAACTACCATCTGACCCAATTATACTCTTGGGCATTTATCCCAGGGAAATAAGTATTTATGTTTACACAAAGACCTGCACACAAATGGTTAAAGCATCTTTATTTATAATAATCAAAACTGGAAACAACCCAGATGTCCTTCAGTAAGTAAACAGGTAAACAAACTGTCATACATCAATGTATTACCCAGTAATAGAAAGCAATGAACCACTGACACACCCTACAAACTAGATGAATCTCCAGAGAATTATGCTGAATGAAAAAAGCCAATCCTATAAGGCTACACATGACATGATTCCATTTAAAGGACATTCTTAAAATTAAAAAATTATAGAAATGAAGAATAGATTAGTATGATATACAAGGGCAATATGATTAGTGTATGTAATGGCAATGTGAAGGATCTTGTGGTGGCAGAAATGTTCTGTATCGTTAATGATTCAATATTAATCTCCTGATTGTGATATTGTATTATAATTTTACAAGGGGTTACCATATGGGGGAACCTGGGTAAAGGGCACACAGGATCTCTCTGCATTTTTTTAATTACATGTGAATCTACAATTATCTTGAAATGAAAAGTTTTAAAAATTATCAACCTACAAATTTAAAATTCATGTAATTTATCATAAATAAAATATGCCTCAGTAAAAAGAGCAAAGCAGTAAAAAAAATTTTAAAGACATATACATTTTTTTAAAAAACTGTCCGTAACAGTGTTACACAATAGAACTTTCTGCAATTATGAACATATTATAGAGCCACTAGCCATACAAAGCTAATAAACATTTAATATATTACTAATATGACTGAGAAGCTGATTATTTTTACTCATTTTAACTCATGTAAATTTACATAACCACATGTCATTGGTGGCTACCATATTGGACAAGGCAGATCCAGACATAAAAAATGGGAAATATCATTATATGCGAAGATGGAACTATGTCCAAAGTACATTCAGAAAAAAATGCAAATTTTTATAATATATGATACCATTTAAGTAACAAAAACAAGGAAATAAAAATATATAAGCATGTACATAAAATATACATTTATATGTGTTTTTACATTCTACTATATACCCTTTTGTACTAAATTTTTTAACAATAACTATATGTCACTTCTTTAAAATTTTATTATTATTATTTAATTCTTACCCTATGATACACTTTATTGATTTTAGAGAGAGGAAGAGAGAGAGACAGAAACATCAGCGTGATAGATAAATCAGTTGGTTGCCTCCTAGATGCCCCCTGAACCAGGAACTGGACCTGCAACCTACATATGTGTCCCAACTGGGGATCGAACCCACAACACTCTGGTATACAGGACAACACTCCAACCAACTGAGCCGCCCAGCCAGGGATGTGTCACTTTTTTTTAAAGTCAAGAAAACCTCTGCTGGAATTTCAATTTCTGATACCTTGAAAATTCATGTACTATTCAACAATATAGAATAAATCAGATGTCAGAATAATAATCTGACATCTAGTTTGTCAATTTTTTCCCCCAAATGTGGCCCTTTTTTTGGATTTGGTTACATTCAATTATTCACAAGAATAAAAAGGAGACAAATAAGGAAAAAATTTCAAATACTGGTTACTTCTATCAAGTTAATTAACTTCTTAAACAACTGGAAGATCCTGGATATTTACGCTGGGTGTTCAGCCAGAAAGCAAAATTTCTTTAGAAAATAGTGTCTACAGTTTATTCATGATTATAGTTATAGAATTATGAATAAAGATTAATGAAGTGTTTATAAGTACAGTTAAGGGAGATACAAATCTCCAAGGTGGAAACAGGTTTAACAATGGTATATATGCACTCCCATAACCTTGAACTGTTGAAAGAAAGGTTATAAAACAATACAGCTAACTCTATGTACTCTTCTAAACTTTATTTAGAGACAGGATTCCGTAGAAGCAAAGATGCTACTGATTTTAAGATTCACCATTATTGTATGTATCACTAAGAGTTGGCAGTATGTATCACTGCCACCTGAACTATAAACAATGCTTTCTATCATTGAGAAGTTTTATTTTTACTAATTGAAAGATTGCTTCTAGACTTATTTAGACAGTTTTATCATATATGACTCTTTAGATATATTAAAAGGAGATATATAAACAAAATAAATTGGTTACTGTATTGCTAAAACATTACTACCACTTGACCAAAAGCAAAATACATCATTTTCAGAGATATTAAAACATAAAATATATACATGTTAAAATCTACAAAATATGGCTTATTAACTTTTAACTTCAAAAGAAACCTAAGAGATAGATGCTATTATTATCCCCATTTTCCACATAAAAGTGAAGCACTAAGAGGTTAAGCAATTTATTATCTCAAAATCAAACAACTACTAACTGCTGGATATGGCACTTAAACTACACTGTTCTCCCTGAAATGTACCCCAAAAGCTCCTAACAGAATGTGGTCTAGCAACAAATCTTTAGAAGAGATTTAGAAATAATACAAATGATAGCAGGACTCTTCAAAAAGGCTTAAACCTGAGGTGCCTATAATTAAGCCAGCAGCACGGGTACTCCCTTCAGCTATTGCCACAGATTTAATACTGAGAACATTTACCTCAAACCCCTCTATCCTGATCCACACCTAGGAGTATTTCACTTCAAGAGATTTTAATCAATGAAAGTATATTTTACCTTATGAATTTAAATGAAGGAGGAGAAAAAAACTAAAAGACTGAGTTAAAAATTTGTGAAAAAGAGAGATTTTAAGGAAATCTAGTTTTATTACTTCAAGTCAAAGGGTTACTCAAAGAAGTGGCCTTAGATCAACTGCCAAGATTGAGACCTCCCAAAGCTACTTTAATAACTTGGAAGAACTGATAGTAACTTTGACAGAATTTTTTCCTTATTTAGAAAAAAATAATGTGCATTTACCTATTAATTTATATGGCACAGTACATCTGAGGGTTATGGTTCTGGTGTCAGAGTCCAGGTTCTAATAAAAACTCAGCCAAATACTAAGGATGCGAAATTGAATAAATTACCTCTATGAGTCTGCATCCTAATCTCTAAATTGAATAATACCTACTCTTCAGAACTACTCTAAAGAGTAAATAAGCAAAACATGGATATAACCAAGATGTAAGTGGGTAAACTGCTACATCCAGACATGGAATATTATTCAGCTCTAATAAGAAATGAGCTATTTAGCCATGAAAAGACATGAGGAAATTTAAATGCCTATCACTAAGTGAAAGAAGCCAGTCTAAAAAGGCTACAAACTGTAATCTCAACTATATGACAGTTTGGCAGAAGCCCTGACTCAGAAGCATGGTTCAATTGGTTGAGCATCATGCCACAAAGCAAAAGGTCACTGGCTCGATTCCCAGTCAGGGCACATGCCTGGGCTGCAGGCTGGTCCTGGTCGGGGCCTGTGCACAAGAGGCAACTGATTGATGTTTCTCACACGCATTCGTTTCTCCCTCTCTTTCTCCCTCCCTTCCCCTTTCTCTAAAAATAAAAAAAAAATAAAATTAAAAAAATAAAAAAGACTATGGAGACAGAAAACAACCTAAAAAGATCAGTGGTTGCCAGAGTTAAGAGGTGGAAGAGATGAATAGCTGGAACACAGAGACTCTTTAGTAGCCCTGAAACTATTCTGTACGATACTGTAATAGCAGACACACGTCATTATACATTTGTCAAAACCACAGGACATAACCCAAAAGTGAACCATAATATAAAGTATGAACTTTGGGTAAATACAATGCACCAATCAATGCAGGTTCATCGACTGTAACAAACGCACCACCCTGGTACAGGATGCTGACAGTGGGGGAGGCTGTGCATGTGTGGGAGCAGCGAGTAAATGGGAATTCTCTATACTTCAGAATCAATTTTGATGTGAACCTAAAACTACTCTGAAACACAGTCTTTAAAAAATTGTTTTAATTTTTTAAGTAAATGAGGACATTTGCAAGCACAGCTAGCCAGTGCCTGCCTGGCAATTAATATTTAATCATTCCTGCAACTATTATCACCACTACCACATTGTGCTGTGCTAGAAAAAGAGGCAACTGGATTTAAGCAGTCTGAACCTGGATTCAAACTGTTCTGCCATTTAGCAGCAAATTACCCTCTCTATGCCTCAATTTCCTCATATGTAAAATAGGTGTAAAAGCAGTGTAAGAACTGGATGAATGAATATGTAATACAGTGGTACCTCGATACTCAAAAATTCGTTCTGGAACTCATGAGAAGTGCTGAAACCAACCAGTACCTAATGATGAAGCAATTTCTCTTGTGGGATTGTGTTGTGACTCATAAAAGTTGTAGCAAATGCAACGAGTCCCAAGCAAGCTCCAAGTGCTAAAACATTTTTTTCTCCTCAAAATGCAAGGAATACAGGATTTATGAGTTCTGAAGCCAGCGAGCACCAAGATATGCCTATATATGCAAAACTGTTTAGGATAGTGCCTAGCTCATAGTTATAATATGACAAGTGTTAGCAATTACCATTATTATCATCTATATCATCTATTAAATTGAGGAGGAAACATGAAAAGCACAAAGTACAATGCCTCAAACATTAAATGTCAAATTAGCTTCCTTCCTCGTCCTGTAACAAAACTTTTCCTATATATCAAAGATGTATCAGAGAGTAAGGGATCAGGTGTGGGAGTATATATCAGAGTCAGCTCTGGAACTTGTTCAAAATATACATACTACAAACCTACATACTAAGCGAGAAACTTTGAGAAGTGTATATGAAAACATGTGTATGCTAACAACATTCTCCATAAGATTCTCACACACACACACACATTCTTACTTTACCCAACCACACAATTCCAGTTTTGATGAAGTTAAAGCACACCAGCAATTAATGAGATTCAATCTACTGAAATACAACATATTTTAGTAAAAATTTCTTGAAGTTTTTAGGTATTGTCTAGGTCAGCAGCTGGCAAATAGCTCACAGGTCAAATTTGGCCCACTGTCTAATTTTATATATAAAGTTTTACTGGAACACAGGATACCCATTCTTTAAAAAAAAAAAAAAATCTCAAATATTTTTACTTTTTCCTATCCATACAAACTATTTTTTATTTAATCTTTTATTATATCGTTTTTCCATTACCATTTAGTCTCCTTATATGTCCCTCCCCCCAGCAATCACCACACTGCTGTCCATGTATTTCTATAATGTTTGTGACTGCTTTCATACAACCACCACTGAGTTGAGTAGCTGTTACAGAGATTCTATGGCCCACAAGCTTGAAAATATTCATCATTTGGCCTTTACAGAAGTTGTTTCCCAAACTCTGGTCTAGATTACTCATACAGAATGCTATTCAGTAGCCCAACTAGAACATTTAGTGTTACAAATAAGTTCAATGTAATTAAAGCAAATAAACAATTCTTTACATTGAGAGTATAGAGCACGGAAATAGTTTTTCTTACTAGCATTCCTTCTTTAAGGAAACTATTGCTCCCCCAACTTCAACCAAGATATCTTTGCCAATTATAGTGCCCTCTCCTGTGGTCATAGAGGTGGGCACACAACCTAAACCAGGACAACCCTATGCTTTACAATGTAGAATAAGGGAAGATATGCAGACCATCTCTAATGGTTAGTTGAGGTTTGAGATATATGGCAAAAAGAATGCTGGCATCCACACCCCCAGTATAGAGAAGAGCTGCTCTACATGAGGAGAAAATGAAGCTAAAAGGCAGAGACGAGGAGAGAGAGAAGGCAGAGAGTCTTGGTGACATTCTCACTCAGAGTTTAATTGCACCTGTGCTACCCTGATTTTGGGTTACCTGAGTCCTTTTTTTGTCTAAGTAAGTTTTAAAAGGGTTAGTGACATTTGCAACCTGAGGATTCTAACACAAACAATTTAGGTCTTCGGTTCATAGAAAAGCTTATTTTATTTTCTTCAGGAGAATGAAGATAGTTTTGGTCACTAATTTTGTTTATCCCTCATTTAATACTGCACAAATTAACCAATGCTCATAATCAGAAAGTTATTTTTCTTATTTTTTATTTTTTTTATTTTTAGACAGAAGGGAATGGAGGGAGAAAGAGATGGGGAGAAACAGCAATGTGTGGTTGCATCTCACGTGGTTCCCCTGGGAACCTGGCCTGCAACCCAGGCATGTGCCCTGACTGGGAATTGAACCAGCGACCCTTTGGTTCACAGCCCACACTCAATCCACGGAGCTACACCAGCCAAGGCAGAAAGTTATTTTTAAAAAAACGAAAAATACTGCAGGTACCTTTAGCCCTATTGTCGCATTTCCTCAACAATAATCACTGATAATGAAACAGATGAGCCTAAAATGCTATAATATTCTGATTTATCAAAGAAAGATTCTATCATATTTAGTATGCACTATCCCTAGAAAATGGAGTAATTCATTTGACAAACTTTCAACAATTTTTGAAACAAAACCTAAAAATATTCTGTTTAACCCTCTATAATCCAGGAAATTAAGTTCTTACAGTAACTCCTTTACAAAAGGCATTCCACTGTATTTTTAAATTAGCTGCCCACAGCTTTATTTTAAGGAGTTTTTAATAGAAGGTATTTATCCTATAATTGGATAATGTTTACATTGGGTAAAAATTTTACTTGCATATTTTATAAATATAACATTGCCCTGAATCAAGTTTTCAAACTCAAAAATTTAAAATAGCTGCTATTTTATTCTTGAATTACCTATCTGTAAGACAATCTAATCATAAAATAATAATAGAATTAGATGATGCTTTGAAAGAGAATTGTACATAACCTTGATATTAAAATAATGCCTTTTTGGATTATGTAGTTGTTGGGGCTTCTATTAAAAACACACTATATCAAGACCCCTTAACTGACTAACTAATCCTAACTACCCTAACATACCTAACACATGCATAATTTTTTAAACCCTCACCCAAGGATGTATTTATGGATTCCAGAGAGAGAGGAAGGAGAAGGAATTGAGAGAGAGAGAGAAACATCAACTTGTTGCCTCCCGCACGTACTCATGGACCCAGACAGACCCTGCAACCCAGGCATGTGCTCTGACTGAAATTGAACCAGTGACCTTTCAGTTTGTGGGGCACCGCTCCAACCAACTGAGCCAGGGCACACATGCATTTTTGATTTTTAACACATGCTCACCTTCATCTCCCCTAAAGATTCTCTAGGACTACAGTTAATCTTTTGTTACTTTGCAGTGCTCTATTTTGTATTCCAGCAAAACAACAAAGCCATACTTAGCCTCAAATCATAGCACAAATCTTTAAGAAAATTAATAGTACAAAAAGGTCTTGTGATAAAGAGATCTCTGCCAATGCTCTCCTCAATCCCCAGACAATCAATTTTAATTCTTAGCTACTTGGTCAGTAGTCTCCATATCTAGTATGTGTATACTACTACCACTGCTTGAGGTATTACTAACTTCTTATCACAGAATTAATAGTTAACATTTACTGTCACTAAATGCCAGACACAGAATTATCTCATTATCTCATTTACTCTTCACAACAATTTCGTGAGGTGCTATATCTCCACTTTAATTCAGAAATTTGGGACAGAGTTCAATAACTTGCTCAGGATCACAGCTTGTAAGTGGCAAAACTAGGATCTGAATTCAAGCAGCCAAACATCATTACTCATCCTTTTAATTTAATTGATTTTATATCTACCCACTGCACAGTCCACTCTTATCAAATACTTTTGGGATAATTCTCTCAAATTAAATTTAAAAAGTAAGAAAAATGAAACAAATAAATCAAAATAGTTAAATGGCATTTCTCACAATCAAATATAATTTTTTGGTTCTATAGGTCAGTAATTTTCAACTTTGGCTTTTGCCACAAACCATGAAGTAGCTAATTAGTTGTATTTCCATTTTACGTGTATACTGACTTGGTGGTTACTATGCTTAAAGGAATAGTATTAATAAATCTAAATTATAATTATATGACCGATAGCATTTTTGCTGAATAAAAAGGCATGAGATCCTAAAGACTGCCAGAAAGATATGTTTTGAAAGGAAAGAGTGTGCTAATAATAACCTATCAGAAAGAGAACAATTTTCAAAGTAATTTTATATATGCTTTCTGAAAGCAAATGAGTTAATTTATGTAGGTATACATATGTATATCTCTAACTATACAACAGGGCAAAAAAATAATAGAAAAAGGCACAATCACTTTTCCTAAAAGCTTCAAAAATAGATTTTATAAAATCTGCAAAGATGAGATATAGTACTTCAGTTTAATATTCAAAAAAATGATGAACAAAAGTAAAATAAAATTTAAAAAAATATCAAAAAAAATGAGATACAAATATGGACAAAATTAATGAGAAACAAAAATGTAACTATTAAGCCCTGGCTGGTGTAGCTCAGTGGATTGAGCGCGGGCTGGGAACCAAAGGGTCCCAGTTCGAGTTCCAGTCAGGGCACATGCCTGGGTTGCAGGCCAGGTCCCCCCAGTGAGGGCCATGTGAGAGGCAACCATACACTGATGTTTCTCCCTCTCTTTCTCCCTCCCTTCTCCTCTCTCTAAAAATAAATAAATAAAATCTTAAAAAAAAATGTAACCATTAAAAGAATGAGAAGCTAGAGAGAAGGCAATAATAAAAGCTTTGAAATTGAGGGAAAGAAATAAAGCAAGCAAGAGATGAAAGCCCTAGATAATCTAGGCAATCCAGTTCAAAGCTCTGAGTCAGATCTTGCCAAAACAGAGAGCCCCTACAATAACACTGTGGCAGAAGGGAGTATTGTGGTCTCATTCTAGGAAAGAGCTGAGATGACTTAATAAAGATGTACTAGTGGGTGAAATGGAAGACCGGTGATAGCAAGTGAACCCATACACCAACATATGGTCTCTATTTCTCCACTGAAGTCTTTCTTCAAACCATTCTAGATGACAAGTGCAGAGGACCATGCCTCCACACTTCTCCGGTTCCCCCGCAGGATGGACAGTAAGGCGAATGAGATTACTTCAGACACTCTCTGGGGTGCAGGAGAAACGGCCAGGCCTCGGGGACCTGGCCGGGCCAGCCAGCCTCTAGGGCCAGACTGACTCCCTCCAAAAGGTTTTCTTTCTTTTTAAAGGGTTTTCTTTTTACAAGCAGTAGAAAAAACAGATGAATACTTGCAAATTATTAATGGCAAGAAAAGGCTGACTTACAAAACTCGTTACAGAGTACCTTAATTTTTTCCTGGGCTTAAACGAGTGGATGGTATGATAAGGAGGTTTGCTGATCTATTAGCCAGGAAACAGTATTAAACTACAAACTCTTAGGTCCTAGTTAATGGCTAAACATATAGTTTTAAAGTCTTAGATCTCTCTGAGTTAAAGATGTATGCAGAGGTTGCTCTTTGTCCTTTTGAGATTTAAGGGGACTGTCACGTAAGCAAAGGCATCCTTAACTATTTAACTACATTTGTCAGGGCTTAGATGTTTGGCTACCTATCAGGAGTTAGATGGCCTATCTAGGTTTCTCTGAGATGTAAATGTGGCGGATTCCAGCCCGCAGAATCCGCCGTGGGGTGGACTTGGGCCTGAAGCATCAATGATTCACACACAAAGACACATTATGAGATGAAGCCAGGGTCACGGGCATTTTCTCCCATTATCATAGGGAAAAAAGCCCCGTGGCTTGCCTAGCCAGGGTTTTTATTAGGGGCATTAGCAATTAACATAGGATTGACTATTCATGGAATTAAGCAGAACAGGTAGGGTTACTCATAGCAAGGCATTGGGATGTAAATTAAGATCCGGTGGCAGACAGGACCAGGTGAAAGCAGAGATCAGCAAGCTAGAATTTTTTAAGATACACCTTTGTCAAATTAATTCCCATCCCACAGACATGATCCACACTTGCTCACACAGGAGTCACACGGAGCTGTGCTCAAAACGTGTAGATTCTCAGGACTGTGTTTACACATGTGTGGAAATCACTGCCACATGTAAAACTAGTCTTCATGTTTAACCTTTTACCAAAATCCTTTAGTCTGTTATTTTTAATTAAAGCTTCTTATTTATCTGGTCTTAGTAATAAACATTCCTGCTCAGTAGTTAATTTCTAGCTTTGGAAAGATTGTATAAGACATTTCTTAGTAAATGGCTTCTGTAGCAATTAGCAGTTGCTTCTGCTTATAGTGTTCAGGTTGCTGGCTTGCTAAATGGCTTAATTCCTCTCCTTAACCCTTTCATGTGGGGGGATGGCCAACAGGCAGGCAAAGAGTGAGACTGATAGTGGGACTGCCCATGGTCACCTTCCGCTGTGCAGAGAGGCGTCCTACCCATTCTGACTGTGCCAAGAAATGGGTGTGGGTTGGTCCTCCACAAATCAGTGCTCATGGATCGGGTGCAGGGTGGCCCCCAACAGACAAGAATCTGACATTGCTTAGGGGCTACACTACTCAATTCAACACTTAATTTAGATTCTGTTAAGTGTTTCATATATCTTCCCAAATAGATCATTAACTTCTGGAGAGCAGAAGCTATCCTATTTATTTCATTTTCACCCATATAACCTAGCACAGTGCTATGCATCTAGCAAATAGATGCTTAAGCCTATCAATTTTGAAAAATTACAACAAAACAACTGGAACATTAGAGTTTGAGGAAATCTTAAGAGATCACCTAGTCCAGACTCTTTATCTTAAAATCAAAGAAACTGAGAGTAGTTAAATGTCCATTAGCCTAAAGTCAGGGCTGAGATTAGCACCTTAAATCTCTGACATTGAGTTCATCCCTTCCCAAATAAGGCTATCATTTCCTCCATTATGATAAAATGAATAATCATCTATGTGATCAGAAAATAAAGTAGCCCTGGCCACATGGCTCAGTTGGTTGGAATGTAGCTCAGTTGGTTGGAACGTTATCCTGTGCACCAAGAGGTTATGGGTTCAATCCACGGTCAGGGCACATACAGGAGGCAACAGATTGATGTCTGTCTCTCTTTCTCTCTCAAATCAATAAACATATCCTCAGGTGAGGATTTTAAAGAAGAAAGAAAGGGAGAAAGGGAGGGAGGGGGAGAGGTGAGGGGGGGAAAAAGAGGAAGGAAGGGAGGGAGGGAGGGAGGAGGAAACAAAAGAAAATAGCACCAGTATTCACTATGATAGGTCAAGACCTTTCATAGGTTAGATTCACTGGCAGCCTATGTGCCTAAGTCTATGATGACTGTTTTATAAACATTATTCTATTTTATACTCTAAGAGGTAGGTATTATTAACCAAATTTTTTAAATGCAGAACACGTAATTTGACCATGATGATATAGTAAATGGCAGAGTCTAGATTCTCAATTTGTCACCAAAGCCCTGGTTTTCAATCAGTAGTCCATACTGCCTCTCAATGAATTTACCACAAAAATCCCAGTCTCAAGAGTCCAACACAGTGCCTGACCCACACAGGATAAACAAATGTTTAAATAACTAAACATTTAAACATTTGCTAACATTACTAAACAAATGGAGTAGTTAATTAAAAATGTTCTCTCACAGCAAATACCTCTAAAAAGAAGGGTTCGTTGTTCATCTAATTATATAATCCCATAAGAAAGGTTTTAATGGTGAGCAGTTTGTACACTAATAGATTTAAGGAATGGCTAATTTTTTTAACCTACAGACAATTCATCTATTCAACAAATATTCAGTGAGTAACTATTTTTGTGATACAGCATTAAATTTGAAGATGAACAGTAAAATAAAACTTGTTCCTGTAAAGACCTGTTACACTAAATTAAAAAACACAGGTTTCTAAACTATTCCACCAAAACCAAATTAAATATTAATACTCCCTCTGTCTTCTGGTACAGGAAAAAAAATTAACAGTAACTGAACAATGTGCCCAGTTCTTGAACCTCAACATACAGTCTCATGTAACCCTTTACAGCCAAGTGAACTAGGTAGGGAACATCTCCATTTTCTTATGAACGAACTGAGGCTTTAAGCGATTAAGTACTTGTCTCAGGTCACTTAGCTAAGTAGTACACATCTGGATTTAGAACCCAAATCTATCTAACCAAAAGTCTATGTTCTCTCCAAAAAGGGGCTAAACATACTATTTTATTTGCTCACCAAGGCAGAGAATGAGTTTCTTTCCAAGGGAGACTGAAAACACTGCTTATTTTACAACAAAACGAAAGCATATATTATCTCACTTAATCCTCACAATAGCTTATTAGTAATTTTCATTTCATCCCATATTGTAAAGCTAGAACTCAGAGGAGTAGCTTGTCCAAGAATGCACCGCAAGAACACAGAACTATACCAGGTCTGCAGCAGATATGAATGCAACAGTAACCACAGGAAAAATGCAGAAAGACCTTAGCCCTGTAGTTAAAAGCTTAAGACTCAAAGTATCTAAACTAATCAGACCCTGCATTTGTTGGGTGAAAAGAATGGCATATATCATTTTTTTTTAAGATTTTATTTATTTATTTTCAGAGAGAGGAGAAGGGAGGGAGAAAGAGCAATGTATGGTTGCCTCTCACATGGCCCTCACTGGGGACCTGGCCTGCAACCCAGGCATGTGCCCCAACTGGGAATTGAACAGGGACCCTCTGGTTCCCAGTCCGCGCTCAATCCACTGAGCTACGCCAGTTGGGCGCATATATCATTTTTATAAACTTCCACTCTTAATGATGAGGAAGTCAATTTCCTACAGTAATTATTAGATGCCAACCTGAAGACTGGTCTGTAAACTTCAAGCCATTCCATTCTACCAGCAATCTCTGGATTTGTTACTAGTTAAAATTACTCTTAAAGTACCAAATAATGTAGTATTTCACAAAGCTAAGGTTTATGAAGAGGAACCAGTATGTTATAACATACACACAATCAACATTTAAAGTATTTGAAAATTACTGTCACAGGAATAGATGAATAGAAATATCCCTAGGTCACATTTTCAATGTATCATCTGAAAACAACTTTGTCTACTCCTTGACATATTTTCAGGGCCCAAGTGTTAACTAAAAGAGAGATCTCCAATCACAGTTCTGAAAATGTTACCATGTTGGTTAAAACAAAACAACAACAACAACAAAAATGCCTAGTCTTACTGTTCAGTTCTGCTTGTCAGAAATTCCGAATAGCCTTTTCTAGTGAGACTGACACAGGCATTTTCTTAAGAAACTGTCCCATCTCCTTTTAATTAATCAAAGTAATGAATGAGAGTAACTGAATATTAATATATTACGAGGGTACATGCTTTTCTTTATTCACATTTTACTAAATAATATAAGCATGCTACAAGTCAAAATTCATCAACAGCATCATTCTAATGAAGAGTAGCCAGGTACAGACGTCCATGTTTGTTCGTCCTACTACAATACAAAGATTGTCTTCATCCTTTTTAACCTCATAAAAACTACAGAGGTTCTTCAGGAAGCTTTGCCGCTGCCCATCTGCACATCACTGTGGATCATTAAAAACAAGAATGCATCAAGAACTGCTTCCAGGCCAGAACAAACACTAGTTCAGCTATAAACTAAGAAGTAACCAAGCACAGAACGTGACTGATCCTGGAGCGGGGGCACTGTTTACTTACAGGGGAAGATACTCAGGTTGTGAGGGGTAACGTGTTGCACTGTCCTCCCCCAGCTCCAAAACAAAATAAAAATCCCGATACTGTGACGAGCTGCTGTGAGCGTGGGTCTATTACAGAAAGTTCTGGCCTCTCTTTTTAATCGCTTAAGGGCAAACGCTCAAAAAGGACATCCGACACAAGGTGCCTAAAGTGCTGCTTACGGCGCAACGTGGAAGGACATCACTTTCCAAGAAACTGTGTTCTTACCCTATACTCCCCCACAGTGAGCTAAATGGAAGGAACTGACAGCGTCATTCACCAGGGTGAAGAAAAGAAGAAATCAAAACCCGTTTCCTCCTCGCCCTGGAGAGGCTTCGGGCACGACTAGGGGCTTAAGGTGCGGTTCCAAACCAGCATCAGGCCCCCGCTGCCTGTGCACCCGCAAGCAGCGAGGCGACAGAGCAGAACCATCAACACCTCCCCCTCAGTCCTCCAGGCACAGCTAGGGACTGCGTCCCAGAGCCCGCCCCGGCCGGGCCCGCCCCGCTATCTCCTCCCCCGTTATCCGCTCGCAGCCGCGCTCGGGCCTGGATTTGCCTCCCCAACTTCGGCATGTTCCACTACCCACACACGTAGGCCACCGCCCTCCGCGAGTCCGGGGAAGAAACGGCCGGGGGCCTTAGGGCGAGGAATGCGCTCGTTGCGGTTCCTCACCTCTGGGTGGAGAAGAGGCACGCAACCCGCTTCGGTATCGTACTCATCCGGGCCGTCCGCCATCTTGGTATTAAAGCCCTCCTCCCGCTGCATGCCGGGAGAAAGCGTTTCACCCTCCCGGGGCAAGGGTGAGGCGAGGGGCGAGCACGAGAGTGAGCTCGAGCCCCGCCGGAGGCGACGCGACCGCCTCCTTCTTCCCCTGCCCCCGGGACGCCCCTTCTGCCCCCTCCCCCTCGGAGGGCGCGGGGTCCCTGCGCGCGTGCGCGCGAGCGTGCAAGCTGGGCCGCCCGGGGCGGGAGCGCGCTCTGCTGCACTGCGCCGGGGCAGACGGGCGGAAGGCTCTGGGCGTGGGCTCCGTTACTCGGGGGCGGGCACCAGGCCCGAGGCAGGTGTGCGACGCTGGTCGCACCCGGGGCAGAGGGTGTGCTGAGGGCACCGAGTCATTAACGTGGGAAACCCAGCGTAGGCAACGGAGTGCGTACGGACACTGGAGCGGAGTAACCGCGGTTGGGGTCCCCGGGCAGTCGAGGCGGCCCATTCGCACAAGCCAGTGTCCCGCCTCGAGACCCACGGGATCCATTCTTAGGGACCCCGGGCGGAACTGTTACCGGATTCCAGGTACAAGGTTTGAGGCTCTCAGGCTTGAATCCAGACGTACATCCCAGATGAAGACAAAGAAGCATCCCCTTCCTCCAAGCTCAGTAAAGGTCACCCCCAAATGTATGCTCCCCGGAGAGGGGGCGCCCGTAAAAACATGAATAATGCTTTGAGCTTCCTCCCAGAGAAGCCTTTTAAAAATTATCCAAACCGGCCCTCCATGTACTTGAATGGACAGTAACCACATAAAAAATTTACGTCTTCAAAGCCCATACGCCCCCATCTGCAATGTTTTAATGTAACCCAAGAACTCAGAACTTGATTTAAGAGTGAATTCGCTGAAATGCAAACCAGATAAAATGACTAAAGCCACTTTTAAACGGATATTAGGGATGCATAGGGTGGGGAATTTCTTCCTAGAAATATGCTGATGGAACAATTATAGACAGCATTCATCTTTGTTTTTAGCTATTAAAAATTATAAATCTAAACTGCTCAAACGAAGATCTAGCAGAGCTCATGAAAAAACCTACTAGAGATCCTGATACTAACCTGCCTCGTGTTAAAACCAAATCATCCAAAAACCACCAGGAAGAAATCTGCAGTCCACTAACATCAGATTTATTTGTAAAGAACCACAGTCTAGGGGAAGCTTGGATACCCCTGGAAAAAGGAGGAGGAAAAAGCGCCTTTTGTAAGGTTTAGGTTCCCGCCAAAGGAATCAGCAGGGTCCAGGGAGAGCTGGGATCGGTTTTGGATTGGACGCTGTTTCTGAGGCGGGATTAGGGGAAAAAAAAAAAAAACCGGGGATTAACCAGGGATTGGATGCTCTCCTGAGTAGAGGGCCGTTTAGTGATTGGGTAGCTCAGTAATCAGCGAAAATAGCAAAGTGAGCCTGGATGTCCTTTATGAGAGGCGCAGTATTACTCAAGGAAGGGTAGGTATGGCATTTTACAGTTGTTGCATGACAGTGGGAAAAACGAGGTTCTCTGTTAACTTTGCAGCTGGCTTTATCTGTGTCTATCCTCTGGCACAGCTGCTTTTTCTTACTTTGATCAGAGCTGATTTTCATTCTTTTGGTCTTGGCCTAAACCAAGAATTTTGGTTTTGACTCTTTCACCCAGCATGTAGAACTAGACAGAATTAGGGTTCTGCTTTTGGAGCTCCACGGTGCTTTCAGACACATTTTAACATGGACGGAAGTTATTTTCACGTCAGCGATTCAAATTGCATCTTGCCTCTCCTTATCCTTATGCCATGCATGTACTGGGAAATAGAAGATGAGTTTAACAAAGCCGTGCAAAAGTGGGGAGGTGAGGCAAAGAAGGTACTGAATTATAGAGAAGTGAAGAAACTAGCCATGGAGAGCAGGAAAGAATGTTTTATGGGTGCTCATGTATTAGGAATATTGGGGCAGGAGTATAATGAGATTTCAAAAAATGATGGTGTTTAGCCTTCCCAGTGATCCTAGGTTCACAGAGGTCCTAAATGGAAGGACCAAGGGTCAAATTTACCCAGCGAAAATGTTTTATTTGGCCCACATGGTAGTTTTTCATATATTTTAGGTAGATACCAAAATGCAATAAGTTAGGAGATTTCTACCTCAAAATCTAGATTTCTACCTCAAAATCTAGATCTCTACTTTATATGGAAAATAAAGTTAAGTGCCCAGAGCCTCCCTTCATTCTGTATGTGGGAACAAATTGCTCTTGTTAAGCACCAGTGTTCCATCATTTTATTACTCCTTGGTGAGACAGGATGAGCCTCTCTTAAACAGATGGGAATGCCCTTCAATTATTTTTTAAGCCTCTTCTAGATAAATTCAAAGTTTCTGTTTATGCACACCCCAAAGAACTCTGCTCTGTGCCTGCGTGAAGAACCCAGCCCTTTATAAGCCAGACCTGGGCAGCAGTTCTGGGAGCCGTATTCTTCATTAGTGTGTGCTCCCTTAGTGCATCAGACTCCTTCCCTTTCTCCTTTCCCTTCACCTTGTTGTCAGTAAACTTCTTCTTTTGAATCTGTTTTGCCTCCTCTCTTGATGTCTATCTTCAGGGAGGGCAAACACCCCTTTACCTGTGACATTGGGAATAACTCAAGGTATGACCATGCCAGGCAGTGCCACTAAATTTTACTCTTTGCCTTTTGACCCTCACCCTCTGCAATGTTCCAGGGCACCTGTGATTTGGGAGATAGGAGGAGTATCTGAGAAAGGCTCAATTGAACATGCTTGAAACCCTTCTGTAAACTAAAACTGTGACTTAATGAAAGCCCTTCTTATATGCATATGCACGTTTATTTTCTGGGGAGTCCACAGCTTTTGTCATATTTTTAAGTGGGTGTTGATCAAAAACAGTTGCCCAAATATAGGAACATTTGAAATGTAAAATCTACATTTTTAAACATACTGCTTCCTTTTACATTTATGAACATCTATACTAGGGATTTTTACTGTACTATATAAATGACATTAATTTATATGTGTGGTTTGTAAATGATAATCTTCATAAGAACAGGAATACCAATCCATAAGACCAGGAGTACCAATCCTTAATATACTGCTTTCTCAAAGTAGTCATTCCATAATTATTTGTTAAATGAATAATCAATGAAGAAGATAAGAAAAAAGAAAAGTATATATGAGCCTTTGTATGGACAAAATTTCACATAATTTACTTCCCCTAGGGGGAAAAAGATATATTTATATACCAACTTTGTTAGTATTCAAATAGTACGTTTGGTTTAAAATAGAAAATGGTCCAGAGTATGTAGTCTGCATCCCCGCTTCTCCCTACTACCCTTCCCTGTCCATTCTTTGCTCTTTCCTGCCTATGCTTTAACAAACTGATCACCAGGGACTTCATCTCCTGGGCTACCTAGTCAAGTTGGCTGCTGTCTGGGTTTGCCTGCTGGGGGGCACTGGCAGAAGAGAGGTCAGAGTATTTCTTCCCGATCACTCTCTGCTTTGACAACGCATCTGTCAGCAGCTTCATCCCTCTTAGACTACAGTGCCTACCTGGTGGCTCCTCTTCGACAGTTCCAGCTGTCAGCTGCCCTCCTCCCCTATTCCCCCTCAGCCTGATCATCTTGCTAGTCTCTGGGTGGCTACCATCCCTTGCTTGTTCCCTTAAACCTACCGCCATCACTGTAAGCAGTGTTTTCACAAACATTTCTTCCTTTGTCATAGGAAGGGGATTCTATTTGCTGAAGGGGCCCTGACTAATACACAGTCTCTGTGCCGGTCACTGTTTTAAATGCTCCATGTACATTATTTCATTTAATCTTCATGTGCAGCCTAAGAGGTAAGTGCTATTAGTATTGTTACCAAACCAAAGTGGGGGTTCAGCTCCCCGCCCCAAACAATAGGCAAATTCTAGAGGCAGAGGCTGGTAAGAAAGGAAGAAGATTTTTTAACCAACTGCTGCACAATCTGGGAGAATGGCAGACTTGTCTCAGGCCCATTCCCTCCAGGAAACCCGAGAAAAGCTCAGCCATCCTCAGCCAAACCAAAACTAAAGGCACCGCCCAGAGTTCCTTCTCCCATTTAAAGTTCCAAACTTTGGGAACCACAGATTGCTGAGTGGTCATCCATGCAGCTCAGCTTTCCTCCTGGCCACTGTCAGGACTCAGAATCCCTCCTGGAACGTGCATGTGGGGCTGGCATTAACATGGGCCATGTGGCTTCCAGGACAGAAGTCCCGCAAACATACCAGCCAGTACATTGGCAAGGTGGGTAAGACTGTCCCTTCCTTCCCTTGGGTTTATGTTAGTTTAGGGTGTGGAACAGACCAGGTGCTTTCTCAGAATGCCCAATTAACTTCCCAAACTTCTGCACTCCAGGAGGATCAACCCCCTGACCAATCACTTCTCTTCCCCAGGCTAGACTGACAGTCCTCTTCAGTTCAGCACCTGTCCCTGCCACCATTCTGATCTCTGTGGCACATGTGCCTGCCTTCTCCTGGTCCTGCCTCCAATCAGGTACCAGAAGGAAGTAGGACGGCTTTTCCCCCTATCCAATTATCTTGCTAGTGTCACATGTGCTCAGTGCAATACTTCTGCCTGCTGCCATCTTGCCTAGGGGTTAGGATCTGCTGCCAGAAGTAGGACCTCTGCACCCAGGGCAGAGCCATTAGCAAGACAGAGCTTGGGGACGTGGAGCAATGTGGCCCCGCCCACCACCTGCTATCATTAGGCAAATCTGTTGAGAGCAGTTTTAAGCCATAGCCCTCTATGAATTAGAGGGAAATGTAGAAAAGTTAAAACATTGTTTTCAATGATCTCCACGTCTTTTCCATACCTCTACCCACCCTCTGCTTGCTTCCTGTATGCTGCCATATAGTTAGTGTCATTTATGGTTTTCAGGATGACTGTGGACTTACAGGACTAAATTCTGCACATTTTCACTGACCCAAACCCACACTGAGCACAACTTGGGTGGTTTTTATACTTTGTCTTAAAAAAAGAAGAGGACTTTGATTTTGCTGTTGTGACACATGAAGGAAGTGAACCCAACTATGACATCCGCTCACCTGTTAGCATGATTCTAGGGCAGAATACTCTTATGTTCCAGGCCTTGGCCAAGGTGGCTCAGCTCATTGGAGCATTGTCCCATACAATAAAAGGTTACAGGTTCAATCCCCATCAGGGCACTTACCTAGATTGCAGTTTCAGTCCTCAGTCGGGACATGTATAGGAGGCAACCAGTTGATGTCTGCCCCTCCTCCCCCCCTTCCTCTCTCTCTAAATATCAATAAACATATCCTTGGGCCCTGGCTGGTGTGGCTCAGTGGATTGAGTGCCAGCCTGTGAAGCAAAGGGTCACCAGTTCGATTCCCAGTCAGGGCACATGCCTCGGTTGCAGGCCAGTTCCCCAACAGGGGACATGCAAGAGGCAACTGCACATTAATGTTTCTCTCCCTCTCTTCCTCCCTTACCTGTCTCTAAAAATAAATAAATAAAATATTTTTAAAAAATGATGCTCTCAGGTAAGAACTCTAAAAAATTTTTTTAAAAAGAATAATGTGCCCTGGCTGGTGTAGCTCAGTGGATTGAGCGCGGGCTGGGAACCAGAGGGTCCCAGTTCGATTCCCCGTCAGGGCACATGCCTGGGTTGCAGGCCGGGTCCCCAGTGAGGGCCATGTGAGGAGCAACCATACATTGCTGTTTCTCTCCCTCTCTGTCTCCCTCCCTTCCTCTCTCTAAAAAAAATAAATAAATAAAATCTTTAAAAAAAAAAAAAAGAATAATGTTTCAGGCATGCTTAACTTAGGGCTGGAAACAGCGACAGTCATGGTGCTAATAAGTGTCTTGACCCACTGTGCTGGACCCCTGCTCAGGAGGATAGTAAAAGAGTAAACTTTGATATCAGGGTTTCATGAGGACAGTATGGATGTATGGTAACTGTTGTAGGCCTAGACTGTGACCAGGTCATTTCCACAACGTTCCCCAGCAGCACTTCCCCTACTCTCTTCTCCAAGATCCTTGTCCATCACTGGAAGGACATAACCTAATTGGTTTATGTTCTCTAAGCCATTCGATTAGGAACCAGAGACTCTTCTCTCACTGCCTTATTTACGCTTAAGGATCAAACTGAGAGTTGGAAATCTAACTGTAGTAGTGTCAACTGCTTTATCTTATTTAGGAAATAGTTTAGTAAATCAAAACGTTACTCTACCCAGATTTCCCAGGCTACTCAGACCACCTGGGTATGAATTCCAGTCTCACCTTAATTCTGTGACTTGAGGAATGTTACATATGATCCCTGGCTGTAACACGCTTACATGGGTAGGATGCCATTTCTTTTCATCTTGCTCAGGCTTAGATAGCTCTGACAGATAATTCCATTTGTTGTGATACAGTGCGGGTGGCTTTTTACCTTCTTTTCTCCATGTATGAGTCCTGTTTGGTTTCCACTCTTAATTTTTGTTTGAGGACACAGTATTTTATCTTCTGTTTACTTTTCTGTACCTCAAGGAATTGGTGAAAAAGAAATAATCGGCAAGATACAGGCTGCCTTAGAAAGCCTGAGTCATGCTCTCCTTGCTGAGGGCTTGTTCCAGCTGAGAATTCTTTGTCATTTCCGTGGGGAAGTAGCCTCAGGCATCAGCTAGTCTCCCCACCTCAGTGAGTAGTCCTGGAACTTTCACTTTCCTTACAGTCAGCCCCGTCGTTGACTTTCCCCGTATCACCAGCCTTTCTTGTAGCTATTTCGGTAATACACAGTGAGGAAATAAAAAAATGTAAGGAGCTCCATTACATTTCTTTCTCTACAGATTTGGGGGTGACTCTGGCATGACGCAGAATTTGGTATATTTGTAAGGTCAGTGTAGCTTGTGCTGGGTAGGTGGGTGAAACGGCGGAGTCAGAGTAGAGTCAACCATACTCTACTCTGTTTCTGGAATGTTATGTTTCTTTGTGTGCCTGCCAGGGTTTTTTTCATTTTTCTTTTTAACTTTAGGGTATGCCTTTTTCATATTTTGGCTGCTGAATTGGTAAACTTACTAGGCTTTTTAAAAAATAGATATTAAAGGATAGAAAATCTGTGGTGCAGTTTTAACTGGACACCTGGACATTTCAAAAATTCCCCAACACAGGGAAGTTTTCCTCTATACCCACACAGCTTTCAATATGCCGATATAATCAGATGCATTTGAAAATATCCCCGCATCACTGAACCTGAGCATACCTCCACACCTCACTGCTGAGTTTGGGTTCTTTCTATAACTGGTTATTTCCTTCATTGCGTGATTTTTCCTAATTGAACACTCTGAGGCAAATCTCAAATTCAGCTTTTGGGATATGTGCTATTAGGTTAGTCTGTCATGAGGAGGCACTGGGAACGACAGATTTCCAAACATACACACACACACAATTTTGCATAAACAACAGAGTGTTCAGGCCTCCCTGAGCATAGTCCACGGACCTTTTGTGAAAAAAAATCTCTGATTGTGATGAGTCATAGATTTAGTTTATGACTAATGTCTTTAACCTACAAAGGACTTTGAGAAGTCATCTACTTTATCCTAGTACTTCCAGACAAAATAATTCTCATAAATATGGTTAAATAGTCTTTCCATACAAGGAAGACTATTTTAAGAAACTGAACACTAGTTCTGGCTTTACAGCTAATTAACTATATGATCTTTGTCACTTTAATCTCTCAGCCTCAGTTTCTCATCTGTAAAACCAAGGGACTTAGAATAGGTGTTCTTTAAAGTGTCTTTTATCGTTATGATTCTAATTATAATAACACCTTCCTAAATAGATGATGATTTTCCTTTAAACTGTCATAGTGAAAAGTCTGCACAGTCTGCAATTAACCTCTGTTCTGTTCTGTCTGTGGTAGTTTTTACCATCAGAAACTTCTTCCAGATTTCTATCCGAAACCTCTCTTGCTAGACGTCTTCTTTATGTTATTTTCTTCTCAATCTTCTTAACATTCTCTTTATCTTCCTTATTCCCAGACAAGTAAAGTCTTACTGGTGAAACCTAAGGAAGACTTCATCACTAAGTACCCCTTTTAGTACCCCTTTTCCCACTTTTAAATTATTAATGCATGTGGTAAATGAGATGAGACACAGTCTTAACACCCAAAGGGAGTTCATTAGATATTCTGTCTCTCAGATAAGAAGCTAAACTGTTGTAGCTGTGGTATCTGGTATTCCCTGCTCTTCTCTCCTAGATTATACCGTTCTAAGCTTCATTCGGAGAGAAGATGGCATAACTAAAGGTATCACATTAAGACAATAAGATAGACGTGAAATCATTTATCTGAATCTAGAGCCTTCCCTTTTAGGCATCAGCATTGAGTTGTTATATTCCCAGATTCCTGCAAAATCCTGTCTACTTAGAAATTAATACTTTTATTTGTTTTTTAAATCAGCTTTTCAATGTTAAAAGTAATAATTGAACCTTATTTCATTATTTATTTTAATTTTATTGTATTTTTTCCATTACCATTTAGTCCCCTTATATGCTCCTCCCCCCCAACCCGCAATCAAAACATTGTTGCCCATGTCCATGAGTCCTTTTCCCTTTTTGCTCAGTCCCTCCACCCCCTAACCACTCCACTCCCCATAGCTCTCATAGATAGAGAGCCATTCTGCTCTCTCATAGATAGAGAGCCATTCTGCTCTCTATCTATGGGTCTCTATTATCTTGTTATTTCAGATTTTTCATTAGATTCACATATGAGTGAAGTCATGTTATTTGTCTTCCTCTGACTCGCTTATTTCACTTAGCATAATGTTCTCCAGGTCCATCCATGCTGAAGCAAGAGTAAAAGTTTCTTCTTTTTTATGGCCAAGTAGTATTCCACTATGTAAATGTCCCATAGTTGTTTTATCTACTCATCTACTGATGGGCACTTGGGTTGCTTCCATATTTTGGCGATTGTAAATAACACTGTAATGAACACAGGAGTGCTTATGTTCTTTTGAATTAGGGTTTTGGGTTTCTTCAGATATATTCCCAGAAGTGGGATCGCTGGGTCAAAAGGCAGATCCATTTTTAATGTTTTAAGGTAACTCCATACAGCTTTCCTCAGTGGTTGCACTAGTCTGCATTCCCACCAACAGTGCAAAAGGGTTCACTTTTCTCCACATCCTCACCAGCACTTGTTTGTTGATTTACTGATGATAGTCGTTCTGGCAGGTGTGAGATGATATCTCATTGTGTTTTTAATTTGCATTTCTCTGATGATTAGTGACATTGAACATCTTTTCTTATGTCTATTGCCCATCTATATGTCCTCTTTGGAGAAGTGGCTATTCAGGTTCTTTGCCCATTTTTAATTGGATTGGTTGGTTTTTTAGTGTTGAGCTTTGTAGTTTCTTTATAAATTTCATATTAACCCCTTATCAGAAGAAGTATTGGTAGTATATTCTCCCATTCTGTGGGTTGTCTTTTTATTTTTTTTTATGGTTTCCTTTGCTGTGCAAAACCTTTTTAGTTTGATTTCCCATTTGTTTTTTTTTTTTTTCTTTTATTTTTCTTGCCTGGGAGATGTATCAGATAAAATATTGCTATTAGCAATGTCCAAGATTTCACTGTCTGTTATCTACTAGGTTTTTTATGGTTTCAGGTCTAGTATTTAAGCCTTTAATGCATTTTGAATTTATCCTTGTGTGTGGTATAAGAAGGTGGTCTAGTTTCATTTTTCTGCACATATCTGTCCAATTTTCCTAACACCATTTATTGAATAAACTATTTTTTGCCGATTGTATGTACTTGCTTCCTCTGTTGAATATTTTTTTAAGATTTTATTTATTTATTTTTAAAGAGAAGGGGAGGGAGGGAAAAAGATAGGGAAACATTGATGTTTGATAGAAATATCAATCAGTTGGCTCCCCCAAATCAGGGAGCTGGCCCACAGCCCAGGCATGTGACCTCTTTGGGAATCAAACTGGCAGTCTTTTGGTTTGCAGAGTGGTGCTCAATCTATTGAGCCATACTAGTCAGGGCTCAAATATTAACTGACTATAAAGGTGTGGGTTTATTTCTGGGCTCTCTATTCTGTTCCATTGACCTATATGTCTATTTTCATGCCAGTCCCAGGCTGTTTTGATCACTACAGCCTTGATATTAGTTATGATTAGTTTGATATTAGTTAGCATGGAAGCATGAAGAACTGGGTATGGAAACACTTTGCTACTCACTGCTTATCAGGTCCAATTGGCATAGTGCCATCAGTGTAGCCTGATGTTCTCTAGAATGGCAAGTTGATCAACGCCCTTGTGGACTACACATATCGCTACAGAGAGCAAGAAAGTTCATATAGCTCTGGAGCAAGACAGTGAATGTGTTCTGCTCTCCTTCCCACCTAATGATAACTGCTTTTGCTCCTTTTTACTGAAAGATATTGAAAAGATCCTGTTCACTAATGTAATAACCATGTACCAAAGGCTGTGTAGTAAATATATTCTAGTAAATATACCACAGCAGCTGTGATTTGATCTATTCTTAGGTTAAGTTTATAGTAGTCCACATCATTTTCTATGATGCATCTTGTTTATACGGTGGCCAAATAGGCTACATAGGTGAGTTGAACAGGAATATAATGGGTACTAACACCTCTAAATTATTTTCTATTTTTTTAATTACTTTATTGTTGTTCAATTACAGTTGTCTGCATTTTCTCCCCTCCCCTCCCCTTTCACCCCATCCAAACCCATTTCCCTCCCTTGCTTCCACCCTCCCCCTTTGTTTTATCCATGTGTCCTTTATAGTAGTTCCTGAAAACCCTTCTTCCCACTGTCCCCTCCCCCCTCCCCTCTGGGTATAAATTCTTTAAGTCTTTGATGGTCTCTATATTTCCCCTCAGGATGTTGTATTCCTTCTGATTCACTGTCTTTGCCAATAAGAATGTAAAGTTTCAGAAGCTTCCACTGGTCCTTCCTGTCATACTAATTGTTACTACACAGATCAAGAAACCAAAGTGAGCATTCAGCCAGTTGCTAAGTATACTCCAGTCCAATTGTTCACTTGGAAACCAGAGATATAAGCAAAGGTGTGTCTGTGACTCCACTGGACCACTGTGAGAGGAACCTGGGCCATCTGGTTTCCCACTCTGCCTGGAGGCGATGATAGTGCTTCTAGCTTCTTGGTAATAGTGTCAGCTCAGATCCTGATCCAACAAGCCTTGACATGCCTGTACTGTATGTTTTCCTTTTGTTAATGTACACTTTCTCCATAAGTGGGTATATGTCTTTTTGGTGAACAACTGGGGGAATGTATAGTATATACACTTGTGCTGGTATAGCTGGGTCTTTACACAGCCTCCTCTTCAAATGATGGACTTTGGGTCTGAGAACTTGCTTAAATCTGTAAACTGGGTGAGAGGTTTTAATTTTCCACTGAGACAGCTGGCATCAGCCTTCTGTTCACCAGCTGTTGATTTTTTCTCATTGTACATATAGGTCAAGTAACACCCATGTGGATACTCATTTAACTTGCCCTGAGAAACACCATGGTCTATTAAACATTATCTCAGAACCCTGTGGGTGAAGACATTCTGGTTGCCCCGCTGGCCTTGCCACTCATTATTGTAATTACCATCTGGCTACTGATATCTTGGATTCAATCCAATAGATATTAGGACCTGAAGTTCCATAGCAGCTTCTCTTACTGTCAACTAGAGTGAGGAGCTACCACTGAGCTTCTCAAAGATGCCAGGGGTACCTTCACCACTATATTTCTTACTGCCTTGAAGATGGATATGTCCTTCAGGCCCTTACATGAAACATGGTCAGATGGTGGGTCCTCAGGGCTCATATTATAAATTTATTCTAATATTCTAACCCTTCTGCCCCTTCTGACTCCTTCCGTAAGGCAGTCAATGCACTTCTAAATCTCTCCTGCATTTGCTATTGGCCTTCATCCTATCCCAGGTTTAGGAAGCCATTCAGCAGTATATTAGGACTAGCTCCACGCGTCCTTGCCATGCCGTGAAACCCCAAGTATCCTAACTGTCAATAAATTCCCCCCTGTACACTGTTATATTCTGTCCTCCCGACCCAAAACTTTCAGGATTCACTAGCATACCTGTTTCCTCAGTTCCTTCAGGTAATATTAACCAGGTCTACAATTCTTTCTTTATATGCTGTTGCCTTATCTGAGGTTTGTACAGGATCTCCATGCAAAGGAAGGCCGTTCTCAACCAAAGCAGAAGGAACTACTGTGCCAACACAGAGTTCAGAATAATCTGGGCATTTACATTTCTCAGGTTTGTCCACCTGAATGCTACAGTCGTGAGTCTCCAGGTTCCATTCTCCCCCTACAAGGGCCCTGTCTTTTCCATGGGAGACTTGTCAAGGCAGTGTTTTCAGCGTCCTTTGTAGCTATGCTACCTTACAATTCAGTCCTGGGTCTGATTATCAGCACAGTTTGCTTATGGATGCAAAAGGTAGCATCTCTTTAAATAATGCTTTGAAGGCTTTCTGATTTTCTTGGCCTGCCTAGAATTGAAAGTAGTGACTTGAACCTATCCTTTTCTTAAAAGTATTCAAGTGCCTTTAACAAAATGAGTCAATCCACAGGTCTTATAAATACCATTGTCTTTAGACTGTTGAAGGACCATCCCTAGTCCATAAGCAAATGCTTGACTTTCCATCTATACTGCATCCCAATCACCCACCAGTGAACGTCTCAGTGATGCTGACTCAGGCCAGGGTTATCACCTCCCACACTTTCCGTCAGCAGTGGAATTGTCTGACTGGCAAGGTATTCGGTTCCAGAATTCCTTCCTGGGGTTTGCTTTGTAGTCTACTCCAAATATCAAATGTCTTATCTTGGGTTCCCTTGAAAGGCAGTTTGAGACAAAAACTTGGATGCAGTTGGCCAACATTGGGAAGTGATTCCAGGGAGCAGGAGTTGAGGTCTGGAGAGAAATAGTAAATGGAAGGAAGGAAAGCCAATCCGAGGGCGCATTACTGAGCCGGTTGCCACTGTGGGCACCCGGACCTTGGTCCTGCTGAGAGTCCTTTGAGAGCTGTGTGAATTGTGCCACAGAATTGTCAGAAGTATCTGACACAGAAGAGACGATTGTTCACCAGCTCTGCTCTTGAGTGGTAAAGGTCATCCCAGTAAGTGTCAACTCCCTCACACCCCCCAGTCTGTGCCTGTGCCAAAACAGCTGGGTGGGCTTCTGCAGGCATCTTGTGTGATGGTGGCAGAGCAGCCCTACTGCAAACAACAAGAGATGCCCCATGTACTTCAGACAAGGCCATGACAGAGTACAGTTGGCCTTGGCAGCAATGGCTGAAGCAAAAAAGTGTGCTAAGAGAATATGAAAAAGGAATAAAAGATGTCTGACACACACACACACACACACACACCTCTTTTAGTGTGCTAATCAGACTGTATCACAGGTATTTCTGGGTGCCTGTCATCAATCCTAGATGCTAAGTACTGTAAAAGTAGAGACACGGGATATATTGGCATTATGTGTTCCTTAAGTGGTTCATTGAGAAGACAACACACTTCTGTGACATTCCTACCAAAAGCCATCTCCTGAATCTAATTATGAAAAACAGCTGACAAACCCAAATAAAGAGATAGTTTACAAAATTTATAGCCTGTACTGCTAAAAAAATTGTCAATGTCATGAAAGACAAAGAAAGACTGTGGAATTCTTCCAAATTAGATAAAAACCAAGTACAACACATGACCCTGAATTTTGTTTAGCTATTGCAGACATTATGCGGACAAATGGCAAAATTTGAATATGATCTCTATGTTAACAGTTTTGCATGAGTGTTCATTTCCTGATTTTAATTGTTGTTGTATTATGGTTATGTAAAAGAATGTCCCTGTTTTTTGGGAAAATGTTGAAGTATTTAAGGGTAATGGAGTATCATGTCTGAAAGTCTCAAAGAAAAATAATAATAAATTGTAAATGTTTGAAGAACCTGGGTGAAGGATATGTGGAAATTCTTTGTACAGTTATTTCAACAAGTTGTGTCAAAAATAAAAATTTTAGCCCTGCTGGTGTAGCTCAGATGATTGAGCGCGGGCTGTGAACCAAAAGGTCGCCGGTTCGATTCCCAGTCAGGGTACATGCCTGGGTTGCAGGCCAGGTCCCCAGTGGGGGCCACATGAGAGGCAACCACACATTGCTGTTTCTCTTCCTCTCTTTTTCTCTCCCTCCCCTTCTGTCTAAAAATAAATAAATAAAATCTTTAAAAAAATTTTAGTTTTAAACAAAAATGGATATATATTTATCCATATATGTATGTATCTATGCATATATATGTTTTTTATTTGTTTCTCAATCACCTAACACAATGCTTGCTGTCATATAGAGGATTTTCAATAAATGTCCTAGAAATCAGGAGAGGACGACTATGAAACCAACAAAGCAAGAGCAGATTTCTGGGTGATCAGCACTTCCTTTTCCTGTGACGGTGGTTCAGGAAACCCTGCTTAGGACTGGAGCTCTTTCACCCTAGGCTACCATAAAATTTCTAAATGAAAACTATGCTTTAAAAATGTACCTTGATCAAATATTTTAGAAAGAAGTTATACCAATTCTCTACAATCTCACTCAGAGGATAGAAGCAGAGGGAATATTCCTAACTCATTTTATGAGGCCAGCATCACCGTAATATCTAAACTAGACAAAGATGTTATAAGAAAGCTAGAGACCAACATACCTCATGAACAAAAATCTTCAACAAAATCTTCAACAAAATATTAGCAAATTGAACCCAACAATGCATAAAAAGAATTATACACCATAACCAAGTAGGATTTATCCCAGTTATGCAGGCTGGTTCAACATTTGAAAGTCAATTAATGTGATTTATCACATCAATAGGCTAAAACAAAAATTACATGATCATATTAATAGATGCAGAAAAAACATTTGACAAAATCCAATACCCATTCATGATAAAAATCTCTCATTAACCTAGAAGTAAAGGGAAATTTCATCAACTTGATTAAAATAACACAGCCTACATCATACTTAATGGTGAAAAATTAGAAACTTTCCCACTGAGATCAGGAACAAGGCAAAGATGTTCCCTCTCACTTCTTTGCAATGTTGTACTGGAAAAACTTAATACAAAATGACAAGAAAAGGAAATAAAAGGTACACAGATTAGAACAGAAGAAATAACAACTGTAATTGAACAATAAAGTAATTTTTAAAAAATTGATATAGTTAGGTAATCCAGTAAAAAATTCATGTTTTTTGAAATTGCAAAAAAAGGGGGGGAAGAAATAAAACTATCTCTGTTTGCATAGTTAACATGGTTATCAATGTAGAAAATCCAAAAGAAAATACAAGAAAACCTCCTGGAACTAATATGAGGGGGGACCCAAAAATCCCCAGAATTTTTTAATAAAAAATTGTGTATTCTTACACATTTAAACTTCAGACACCTTCAAAGTACTCTACATTTGATGCAATACACCTACTGAGACATGTTTTCCACTGCTCAAAACAGTTTTTAACTCATCAGTTTTGACTCCTTTTAGTGTTTCTGCCATTCCTTGTTTCACCTCTTCCACATCAGCAAAACACTTCTCTTTGAGAACTTTTTCCATCAGGGAAACAAAAACAAGTCACTCAGGATGAGATCCAGTCATTAGGGACGGTGGGGCATGGGGGACAAACCATTTTTGGTCAAAAACTGCTGAACACTCAGCGTGGTGTGGGCATGTGTGCTTGTAAGTCACCCATCATGAAATGGGCAAACATGTGGTAAGAGTCTTTAAAAAAATAAAAAATAAAAAAATAAATTCGGCCTGGCTGGTGTAGCTCAGTGGATTGAGCGCGGGCTGGGAACCAAAGGGTCGCCAGTTCGATTCCCAGTCAGGGCACATGCCTGGGTTGCGGGCCAGGTCCCCAGTGAGGGCCATGTGAGAGGCAACCATACATTGCTGTTTCTCTCCCTCTCTGTCTCCCTCCCTTCCCCTCTCTGTAAAAATAAAAAGAAAATAAAAATAAATAAATAAATTCACTGAAGTGAAATGCAGCCTCTCACAACAACATTGGCTGGTACACTGATACAAATTGTGTAGCACACCTAGAACACACACCTAGAACACTCACCTAGCTGGGGAAGCCTGTACTACAAGGGGCCCAACTACCACAAGATAATTCCAGTTTTATGGGGTCCCCCCTTATAAGTAATTATAGCAAGGTTCCAAGATACAAGATTAATATATCTACAACTCAATAGCTTTTGTATATACTAGCAATTAAAAAGTGGAATTTGAAATTTAAAACACAATACCATTTATATTAGCACCCCCCAAAAAATTAAACACTAAAGTATAAATCTAACAGAATATGTGTAAAATCTGTATAAGGAAAACTGGAGGACAAAATAATTAATTAAATAAATGGAAAGATATTTCATACTCATAAATAGGAAGACTCAATATTGTCAAGATGTCAGTTCTTTTCAACTTGATATACAAATCCAATGCAATCCCAATCAAAATCCCAAGTTATTTTGTAAATATCGATGAACTGATGCTCAAGTTTATATGGAGAAGCAAAAGACCCAGAATAGCCAGCACAATATGGAAAGAAAAGAACAAGATGGCAGCATAGGCAGACGTGGCTCACCCCTTTGTACAACCACATCAAAATTACAACTACAATACAGAACAACCATCACTCAAAACCATCAGAAATCGAGATGAATGAAAGTCTGACAACTACGGAATTAAAGAAACCACATCCATCCAGACTGGTAGGAGGGCTACAGATGAGGAATGGGCAGGTCCCACACCCACATGTGGCGGGTAAAAATTCAGTAGGGCTATCTTGGGAGCAAGGAGTCCCAGCCCCACACCATGCCCTCAGCCCAGGGTTCCAGTGCCAGGAAGATAAGTTCCCACAACTTCAGGCTACAAAACCCAGCAGGGATTGAGTCAGTGGAAGAAACTGCTATAGCCCCAAGCAGTTTCCTTAAAGAAGCCACACATGGACTCATCTACTCAGACTCACTCCCTCTGAGCTCCAGTGCCAGGGTAGCAGCTTGAAAGGCACCAGTGGCATACTGGGAGAAACCGATATATCTGGCATCAAGGCGAGCAGAGGCCATTGTCCCTTTTCTAAACCCTCCCCCCATAAAGACACAGAGCCAGCAAGCTGGAACCATATCTGAAATTCCATCAACCTGGCTAACACTGTTTGATCTGCCTTGGAGATCCCCAGAGAATCTATACCACCCAACTTACGGGCCCATCCAAGCTGCTTCTCTATATGAATGGCTGGTCTTGGCTCATACTGCACAGCTTCCTAGATCCTTTCAAATAAGCAACAGCTGGCCTCAGTGAGCCCCAAGCCTGGCACTACAGCAGCCAGCCTAGATTCAGAGCTTGGCTTTGCCTGGGAATCTCCAAGCATAGCACAAGTAGCAGCCATCTCAGATTGCTTTATAGCTTAGGCAAAACACAAGTGGGGGCTAACCTTGGCCTGCACCACCCAGGAAACCCCAGGGCCAGCGTACCTGGTGGATAGCTACAGACCACATCAGAGTACCACCCCCCTGCCCCTGCACAGCTGATTTTCTACAGACAGCAGAGGTTGGTAGTAAGTGGTCACATCCAATCCTTGCAACTGACTGGCCTGGGTAAATCCTTCCCATTGATCTGCCAACAGCAACCAAGGCCCAACTACAAGAGGAGGGTGTACTCAGTCCACATGAAGGGGCACCTCAAGCACCCAGCCTGGGTAATAAGGGAGGCTGTGCCACTGGACCCTACAGAACACCTCCTACATTAGCCACACAGAACACCTCCTACATTAGCCACAAGACATGGAGTCCAAACAGCTCTACCTAATACATGGAAACAAACACAGACAGGCTACTAAAATGAGGAGACAAAGAAACATGGCCCAAATGAAAGAACAGATCAAAATTCTGGAAAAAGAGCTAAACGAAATGGAGATAAGTAATCTATCAGATCCAGAGTTCAAAACACTGGTTATAAGGGGGCTCAAGGAACTTAGTGAGGACCTCAATAGCATAAAAAAGATCCAGTCAGAAACCAAGGATATACTAATTGAAATAAAGAACAATTTATAGGGAAACAACAATAAAGTGAATGAACCCAAGAATCAGATCAATGACTTGGTACATAAGGAAGCAAAAAACAACCACGCAGAACAAGAAGAAGAAAAAAGAATCCAAGAAGATGAGGATAATATAAGCAGCCTCTGGGACAACTTCAAGAAGTCCAACATCCTCATCATAAGGGTGCCAGAGGAGAAGAGGAAAAGCAAGAAATTGGAAATCTAGTTGAAAAAAAAATAATGAAAGACAATTTCCCTAATTTGGTGATGGAAATAGACATGAAAGTTCAGGAAGCACAGAGAATCCAAAACAAGATGGATGCAAAAAGGCCCACTCCAACACAAATCATAATTAAAATGACAAAGTTAGAGATAAAGAGAGAATCTTAAAAGTAGCAAGAGAAAAGAAGTTAGTTACTTACAGGGGAGTTCCCACAACACTGTCAGCTGATTTCTCAAAAGAAACTTTGCAGGCTAGAAGGGATTGGCAAGAAATATTCAAAGTCATGAAAAGCAGAGACCTACAGCCAAGGTTGCTCTACCCAGCATAACTATCATTTAGAAGGGCAGATAAAGAGCTTGCAGGACAAGAAAAAACTAAAGGAGTTTATCATCACCAAACCATTATTATATGAAATATTAAAGGGACTTATTTAAAAGAAAGAAGAAGATCAAAACGATGAACAATTGCCCTGGCTGGTGTAGCTCAGTGGATTGAGCGCGGGCTGGGAACCAAAGGGTCGCCAGTTCGATTCCCAGTCAGGGCACATGCCTGGGTTGCGGGCCAGGTCCCCGTGAGGGCCATGTGAGAGGCAACCATACATTGCTGTTTCTGTCCCTCTCTGTCTCCCTCCCTTCCTCTCTCTCTAAAAATTAAAAAAAAAAAAGATGAACAATAAAATGGCAAAAATACAAATCTATCAACAATTGAATCTAAAAAACAAGCTAAGCAAAAAAGAAGAACAGATAGAATCATGGGTATGGAGATCATTTTGATGGTTTTCAGATGGGACGGGGGCGTAGGGGAATGGGTGAAAAGATGACAGGATTAAGAAATACAAATGGATAGTTACAGAATAGCCATGGGGATGTAAAGTACAGTATCGGAAATGGAATAAACACATGAGAACTTAACACATGATCCGTGGACATGAACAATGGTGGGGGGATTGCCTGAGGGAGTGGGTGGTGCTGGGTGGAGGGAGGCAATGGGGGAAAAATCAGGACAACTATAATAGCACAATCAATAAAATATAATTAAAAAATAAAAAGAAAACTAATCCACCAATTGAAAAAAAGAACAAAGCTGGAGAGCTCACACTATCTGACTTCAAGACTTCCTATAAAGCTATATTAATCAAAACAGCATAGTACTGGTGAAAGATTAGCCAGATATATAAATAGAACAAAATAGAAAACCTCAAAATAGTACCAGATATATATAATCAACTGATCTTTCACAAATGAGCAAAGGCAATACAATAATGAAAAGACAGTCTTTTTAAACAAATGGCACTGGAACAACTGGACACCCACATACAAAAAACTGAATCTAGACTCAGACCTTGTACCCTTCACAAAAATTAAATCAAAATGGATCACAGATCTAAATGCAAAATGCAAAACTATATAACTCCTAGAAGATAACATAGTAAAAAACTTAGATGACCTTGGATATAGTAATATACCATATGTAATGATATATATTACTATATGTACTATAGTAATATATACTATATGTATGGTATGGTAATGATCTTGAGTATGGTGATGACCTTTTAGATACAACACCAAGGGCATGATCCATAAAGGACTAATGGATAAACTAGACTTCATTAAAATTAAAAACTTCTGCTCCATGAAAAACAATGTAAGAGAATGAGAAGACAAGCCACAGACTGGGAGAAAATATTTGCAAAAGACGCATCTCTTAAAGGACTGTTATCCAAAATATACAAAGAATGTTTAAGACCTACCTTAAGAAAACAACCAAGCTGATTTGAAAAGAGCCCAAAGACCTTAACAGACACTTCAGCAAAGATGCCAAATGAACATAAAATGCTCTACATCATATGTCAGGGAAATGCAAATTAAAATGCCAGTGAGACATCACTACATACCTATTAGAATGAACAAAATCTGGGACACTGCAACACCAGAGGCTGGCAAGGATATGGAGCAGCAGGGCCTCTCAGCCATGCCAACTGGGAATGCAAAATGGTACAGCTTCTCTGTAAGACAGTGTATTGGTTTCTTACAAAACTAAACATACTCTTACTGTATGTATGATCCAGCGATTTTATCCCTTGGTATTTACCCAAAGAAGTTGAAAACTTATGTTCAAAATGTAACCTGCACATGGATATTTACAGCAGCATTATTCATAATTGCCAAAACTTGAAAGCAACCAAAATGTCTTTTGGTAGATGAATGGATAAATAAGCAATGGTGCATCGAGAAAATGGAATATTATTCAGGGCTAAAAAGAAATAAGTTACCAAGCTACGAAAAGCCATGGAAGAATCTTTAAGGCATATGACTCAGTGGAAGAAACAAATCTGAAAAGGCTACATACTGGATGTTTCCAACTATATGACATTCTGAAAAAGGCAAAAGTATGGAATTGGTAAAAAGATAGGTATTTGTCAGGGCTTGTGGAGGCAGGCACAGTAAGGGTTGTGGGTAGGTGTGGGTGAGGGATGAACAGACAAAGCACAGGGGATTTTTAGGGCATTAAAAATACTCCATTTCAGCGGTTCCCCAACCTTTTTTGCGCCAGGGACTGGTTTCATAGAGGACTATTTTTCTTTGGAAAAGTGTTGCGGGGGGGTGGATTTACAATGTGCCACCTGATGCTGGTTAATTGTCACTTTCCACTCACTGATAGGGTTTTGATATGAGCCTGGAAGCAACTGATTTATTATGGTCTCTGCACAGTCACACCTCACTGCTAATGATAATCTGTATTTGCAGCTGCTCCCCAGCGCTGGCACCACCGCCTCACCTCCACCTCAGATCATCAGGCATTAGATTCTCGTAAGGAGTGAGCAACCTAGAACCCTTGCATGTATAGTTCACAGTAGGGTTCGTGCTCCTGTGAGAATCTAATGCTGCCTAGTGGATCTGACAGGAGGTGGAGCTAAGGAGGTAATGTGAGCGATGGGGAGTGGCTGTTAATACGGATGAAGCTTTTTTCACTCACCCACTCACTACTCACCTCCTACTGTCTGGCCTGGTTCCTAATAGGCCACAGACCACTGGTCTATGGACTGGAGGTTGGGGATCCCTGGTCTATATGAATCTATAATGATAGAAGCATGTGTTAAACAAAAAATTTTAACTTTATTCTTTTAAAAGGAAGAGTTTATTAGGCCATTGCTAGAAGAAGGGGAAGGAGGGGGGTGGAGAAAAAAGAAAAAGGAGAAGAGGAAGAAGAACCACTAGCAGTATGACTAGGTAGAAAGGACATGTCCTTTGTCTAGAAATTTGCAAGTGGTTTTATACATTGAATAGGAGGAAGGGAGAAGAAAGGTGTGTACCATCAGAAAGAACTTAACTTTAGCTATAGATAAACGGATGGGAGAAAGTTAAGTAGGGCCAGCTCTGGGGTAGAGCTACTTAACTGGGGTAGAATCTGCAAAACGAAACATCTGCTCCTGTGGGCAGCATTCAGAAAGGTCCACATGTAAGCAAGAAGCAGAGGCTCCTGAAGTTTGATGATGCTTGGTTAAAATAATCTGCAGGAATAGTAACCTGAAAATTAATCCAAAGTTCCAGCAGGCACAGAAGGACTGTGAGCGGTCTTTTTGTTAGCTGGCCTATAGCCATGGACAGTTTTAACAGTTCTGTCTTTCTCTCACTCTCTAGCACTGTAATTTAATTTAGAACAGCTCCGAACTTTCTCCTTGTCATATATTTATAATAAACCATAGACTGTACAGCACCAAGAGTCAACCCTAATGTAAACTATGCACTTTGAGTGATAATGATGTGTCAGTGTAGGCTCATTAACTGTAATAAATTCGTCACTGTAGTTGAGGACATTGATGATGAGGGAGACTATGCATGTGTGGGGGGAGGGGCTAGATGGGAAATCTCCGTACTCCCCCAGAATTTTGCTGTGAAGCTAAAACTGCTTTATAAAAATTAAAGTATTTAAATATGAAAAAGGTACACTGAATTAATGAACAGTTGGGAAGCCATTAATAAAAACATAAAGATTGGGTTTTGGGCAAGTATAAATGAAATGTAAAAGTTAAAATGTAAAATATTGTATATACAAAATGGTTATACTCTGGAATTTACTAAAATGGTTATATGTGGAAAGAGAACAAAAATAGTCCAAGAAAAGAAGGAATTACTTGTTTAAGTAAAGGAAATCGAGAGAATTCTTTAAGTTGGCTTAATAATACATTTTTATTAAATAAAAAAAAAGAATAGAGATGATGTCTTACTCATGTTTATATTTCCAACACTTAGGAAGTCACCTGGCATCTGTTAGGTGCTCCACAGGAAAACCTTAATGCTGCTGGTGGCTACAGGGAGAGCCTGCCTGAGAAGAAACCCATGCAGGGAAAAGCACAGGGGAGCCTGGAATGAGGGTCATACCTCAAGAGTCAGCTCTGAACTCATTGATGCTTGAAAATTGTGAATCCTCAACTTCCTTTTACATAAGCCAGTGATTTCTATTTTAGCCTAAACTATAGGGTTGACCAAAAAGTCCATATGGTTGTTTCCATAAGATAAGACACATTTTTCATTTTCACCAATAACTTTATTGACTTGGATATTTTGAGTATGTTGTCTATCTCCCATGTGGTATAACATTGATTGTTCTCAATTAATATCGCAATTTGATTGCTATCAACTTCAACTAGTCTACCCGACTGTGGAGCATCGTCCAGTGAAAAATCTCCAGCACAAAACTTTGCAAACCACTTTTGACACGTTCGATCAGTCACAGCACCTTCTCCACACACTGCACAAATCTTTTTTGTGTGTTTCAGCTGCATTTTTACCTTTCTTGAAATAATGTAGCATAATATGCCCGAAATGTTGCTTTTGTTCCATCTTCAATATTAAAATGACCACAGAAAAAAATCACCAATTTTAATGTTTTTTTAATGCACGCTGATATGACAGCCGTCACAAAATAATGTAACAAAATTGTTTTGAATGAAGTTAAAGACAAGCGCTACTACAACCATCTTATGGAAAAAAACCAAATGAACTTTCTGGCCAACCCAATAGTTTGAGCCAGGCTCCCGCACTTGCAAGCAAAAGCAACCACCACTAATAAAGAAACAAACTGAAACTAAAACAGTTGGTTTATTGTCCTCAGGAGTTTTCCAATATTGGAGAGCCACTTAAACTGATTTAAAGGAAGACAAATAGGTCCTTTGCTTAATCTTTGTGCAGCATTCCAGTATTCACACTCACCCTGGTGCTAATGACGCTCTCTTTTGCATCTGACTACTGCCTCCTGCTTCTTTCACAGCTGCTCTTGAGATTTGGGCCAATCCCAGCTTTTTAGTTTTATGCGTGGCATTATCATGTAGTTTCTTACATAACCTCTGAAAAGCTGCTTTCTGTGCTGTTGACACAGAGCCAACGCATCCTCTACGAGTTTTATTTCTGAGCTACAGTGTTTGAAGCTACTGTAAACCGCACTGCCTGGCTTCTTAAAGAGCGTGCGAGACCGACCGTCGTTCCCGGGTGTTGACAGTGACGATGCAAATGCCAGCCGGCGGCCGCT
This sequence comes from Micronycteris hirsuta, assembly GCA_004026765.1. NCBI lineage: Eukaryota > Metazoa > Chordata > Mammalia > Chiroptera > Phyllostomidae > Micronycteris > Micronycteris hirsuta. Next base: position 15,667 of record PVJI01011988.1, on the reverse strand, counting down.
TCGCACCGTGGGGGTGGGAGGCCCCCAGGGAATTCGGGCGGCAGGGACTGCTCTTCCTCACACCAAAAATCATTATGTTATTACATACGACCCTGGCACCCGTCTAATTTTAATTTTAAATGTATGTTTAAAAAATTTCAGAGTCATTTAATGTGAAACTCAAAAACATGTACAGTCTTTTTTGGAAATTATCTGCAATTTTAAAATACCCAACCATAGCCCTGGCTGGCGTGGCTCAGTGGATTGAGCGCAGGCTGTGAACCAAAGGGTCGCAGGTTCAATTCTTAGTCAGGGCGCAGCCAGGTCCCCAGTGGGGGCCACGTGAGAGGCAACCACACACTGATGTTTCTCTCTCTCTCTTTCTCCCTCCCTTCCCCTCTCTAAAAATAAATAAATAAAATCTTAAAAAAAAAAAAAACCAACCATAAAAAGAAGACAATTTAAAGAAATGGCAATCCAGTTAGTAGATATATAAGGTACTACAGCTCAATCATGATTAAAGAAGTCCATAGCAAAATAACAATGCTATGCACCATGTTTCACTACCAGATTGGCAAAGATTAGAAACAGATGCTCTCAGACCCACGCTGCTGGTATGAGCACAGGCTGGCACGGCCGTGTCTGGATGGCATTTCTGTAATATCTATCTACATTTCAAATGTATCTACTCTCTGACCCAGCAATTCCATTTTCAGAAATTTGCTTTAAAGACATATCACATAAGCATGTGAGAATATATATTGCAAAGTTCTTTATTGTAGCAGTGTTTATAATAGTGAAAAACCTAAAACATTCTAATTGCATGTCAATAAACAGTTACATATATTACAGTACATTCATACTGATAGGGGACTCAAGAGTTGGAAAATTTTAGTTAAAGGTAAAAAGTTATAAGCCTAGCAAGTAAGGTATATGTTAAAGCTTTTGTTTCAGAAACTACAGATAGATAAGGCCCATCATGGCTCCTGGGAGGACCACTGAGGACAAGTGGAGGCATCCAGACCTTTGTGTTCCAGGGAGAGACAGAGGACCACCCACCCCTGGGAACAGCTGACTGCCCAGGACAGGAACGTTGCAGCTTCTTTCACCTAATCCCCTCTGAATCTCAAAGCCCTCACTGCACCTTGTTTATTCCCTGTTATAAAAAGTCTGGCCTGGAAAGAGATAGGAAGATGGTCTGTTAGGGTGTGAACCCGCCGTCTTCTCAGATCTCCTGCCATCTAAATAAAGCGCCCATAAAGATTCAATCGCTGTCATTGCTTATTGGGTTTGGAAGTGACAGGCAGCCAGAATGCCGGTGTCTTTTCCGTTTTCAATACTATGAAATATTTACATGATATGGACAGATTAAGTGGAGAAAGCTAATTATAAGATTGTGTGTGTGTGTTTCTCCATGTGTGTGTAGGTATAAATCATTTATGGGATTTGTAGGGAAAAAAACTGTACATTTCAAAAAAAAAATAATGTGACTTCTGCAAAGCAAGATTTGAGAGGAAAGAACTGGATGATTTCTTTTTATTTCTCAGCTATTTCTATTTGTGCAACAAATAGAACACTACTTTTATAACAAAATGTATTTTTTAATTCAATCACAATTTTGTATTACTACATAATCCAGAAAACAGTAGAAAACACAATTTTATTCTGCTATAAAATTAAACAGTAATTAAGCTTGCAAGCTGCTATTATAATAGTGTTTTAAAATGATAATAGATTGAAGTATGAGAGTAAACCAAAACGTGTAAAAGTGATATTTAAAGGTTGGTCACTTTTTAATCTACTTAGATAATACAAATACTAATAAAAATGAGCTACTGAATTCTATTTTATGTCATGAGAGCAAGTTTATTGTATGGAATTATATTTTCAATAGCTAACGGTGAAGCCACTTCTACCCCTTGTCTTCAAGTCTGCATCTCCTCCTACTGCCCTTCCATTCACATCTTTGCTAGGGCAGTAGGAACTGTTTTATAGGATCAGGAATGTAGAATTTTCCCCACTTTCTAGACTACCTTGGAAAAAGCCAGCTTCTTTAAATTAGGGGTGGGGGCTTTGGTACTATGGTATGCCTACAGAGGAAAGCGTCCTGTGTGGGAGCTGGGACAGTCCTTCCACTGCTTTGTAAGCGAGGAAATATGGACGGTTGAACTTGCTAGAATTTTTCTATAATTAGAAGGTTGACCTAAGTGTTCCTAGCTATACCCTGGTAAGAGACTGAGTGTATAACACAGGAAAGAAAGGGGAAGACACTGAGGTACTGAGAAAAGGTTGCTAGACCTACCATACCAAAGCCTTGCTCAGTGAGCCTGGGTTTAGCAATTATTTATTAAAGGGTTTCAATGTCATCTTCCTACCAGGCTAAGAACTCTCAGGGTACAACTAGAACAATGATTAGCACATAGTAGGTGCTCATTAAATATAGATTTGAATTAAATAGATGGATCAATGAATGAGTCCAAAACAGGAGAAAGACTCATTAGAGAGTTGTACAAAGTCCCTAAATGAGAGGGAGGAAAAAACATTCAGAAGACACGAGTGAGAGGCAAGGGTGGGACACAGGCCAGGCAGAGTTGGAGTGGGAATCTTGAGCTGTCTCAGTGGTGTGGTGCACCTGGAGCCTTCCTACCTCTGGTTGACCCAGGATAATCCAGAGAAATGCACAGTTGAAGTCATGGGAGGGAAGGAGAGCAAGAGCGAAGGGGGAGGACAGGGTGGGGAGGGTAGAGGAGGGGAGGGTGGGAAGAGGAGGGGAAAAAAGAATAAGAAAGGTGGCAGGACAAAAAGAGAAGTGTATGTAATGATGGAAGGATGAGGGGTACACAAGTGAACTGGCCAGCGAGAAAACCTTACCAATGAGGTGAACAAGGGACATTTTAGAACAAGGACATTTTACACTTTTCAGTTGTTTGAAGGGGATATGCAGGCTCCTATCTTCAGTAAAAATTTTGCTATTTGATAGTCTTTTTATTCGAGATTACTTTGGAGCGGGAGAAGGGAATAGAGTGCGTGGGCTGTGCTCCTGTGCCCCAGGTTGCGCTAGTGTCACAGCAGAGATAAAGGGTAGACACAAACGTGCCGAGAATAAACCAAGAATTCAGGGCATGGACGTGGGGAAGTTGAGCCAGTCATGTCTGGAACTCAAAATTCCAGGGCGAGGGCACGCCTGCTGATGCCTAAATTGCATTTATAATGCCTCTATAACATTCTTAACTAGCGTTTTATAAATTCTTTTGTGCTTTTTTGTCCTTGTCCTTAAATGAGACCTTATTTTCCATAATAGTTGCCTGCAGTGTTTGCAGGTTACAGGAATCTACCTGTATCTATCTATCTATCTAAGCATATATGAAACATACCATAAATAATATTATATATTAAAAGAATATTTAAAAGATACATTAGGCTTTTGGTGCTTCTTATTTCTTCCTGCTGATCTGGTTTTTACCTGATATCATTTCCCTTTAGATCGAATTTTTCTTTTAGCATTTTTTGTCATTTGGGTCAGCTGCCAACAAATTCTCTCATCGTTTATGTCCAAAAATCTATTTTGTATTTCTTTTTAAGGAATATTTTGGGTATATTATAGGTTGACTTTTTTCTTTCAACACTTTAAAGATGTAGTTTGACTACTATTTATATATAAAATACCATATTTTTTGGACTAGAAGACACACTTTTCCCCCCAAATTTGGGAGGAAAATAGGGGTGCATCTTATAGTCCAAATGTAGCTGAATTATGGTCTGAATGTTGTTTATGTTATTAAATATTCTACCACATTTTTTTGCTTCAAAATTTTTTTTCTTATTTTCCTCCTCTAAAACCTTGGTGTGTCTTATGGTCCAAAAAATACATGTGTGTGTTTCTTTGTATTTATCTTTCTTGAGGTTGGTTGAACTTCTTCATTCTGTGAATTGAAGTGTTTAAATTTTTTTTGAAATGTTTGGGAAACTCCCTTAGTCTCTTATCTCTCCTTCTTGGGCTCCAATTACACATCTTAGATCACTTGTATTGTTACAAAGTTCTTAGATATTGTAATCTGTTTCTATTTTAATTTCTTTTCTCTTTGTGTTTTAATTGGGTAATGTCTATTGACCCAAATGTCTTCAAGTTCGGTGACTATTTTTCTCTACTGTGTCCAGGCACTTTTAAGATTATGAAATTAACTCTTTGTAGTTGATATAGTTTTCATTTTTAGTGTTTCACTTTATTTTTTTCCCCACCTTTGCTTAAATTCTCCATTTGTTGACACATGTTGTTGAATTTTTCCACTATGTATATAAAATTACACACATGCACATATCTTTTGCATCATGTATGTATGCATGCGTAAATGTATATATCTAACCTGTATATCAGAGGCCTCTCTGGTTGGCTTACTTTAAGATGACAAGCCGCTCACTCTCAGCGAGAATGCATAACACTTAGACCCAAAGACATCCGATTGTATTGCCACATGCATATAAAAAAAGTGCTTCAGCCCTGGCTGGTGTAGTTCAGTGGATTGAGTGTGGGCTGGGAACCAAAGGGTCCCGGTTCGATTTCCAATCAGGGCACATGCCTGGGTTGCAGGCCAGGTCCCCAGTGAGGGCCATGTGAGAGGCAACCATACATTGCTGTTTCTCTCCCTCTCTGTCTCCCTCCCTTCCCCTCTCTCTAAAAATAAAATAAAATCTTAAAAAAAAAAAAAAAGTGCTTCAATTCAAATATGTAGGAGGAGATTTTCTTTTTTTTAAATTTTCCAATATGAAACACAGAGTCTTTTTTATTTTATTGCTAGTTATCACCATGAAGTAATAGAGTGGCATTTTGGCCTAATATTCAAGTGAGTAGTTTGAATTCAGGAAAACTGGGTTCGATTCCTGGCCCTGCTGTTTATAAGCTTCTCAGTCTAATCTTAACCAAGTTAGATATTCCTCTAAGTCACAGTTTCTCATCTGTGAAACGTACATAATTACAGAAGTACCTTCTGCATATGGCTTGTGAATGTGATCATATGAGGACAGTAGTCAGTACAATAACTAGCCTCTGTTAATGCAAGTTGCCTCTCTCTTACCTGCCGCTTCATCCCCATCCCTTTCCCTACAGGCTAAAATGCAGAACAGAGATCCAGTTTTGTCTTGGTCACTGATATATCCTTAACATTTATCTCACCACAGGCATTCAATAAATTTTTGTTGAAATAATTAATAAAGCTGACTGGCGTGGTTCAGTGGGTTGGGCATTGTCCAGCAAACCGAAAGGTTGCTGGTTCGATTCTTGGTCAGGGCATGTTTCTGCACTGCAGGCCAGACTGGTTGTGGGCAAGAGGCAACCAATCAATGTTTCCCTAACACATCGATATCTTTCTCTCCCTCTCTTTCCCCATCCTTTCCCCTCTCTGCAAAAATAAATAAATAAAATATTTTAAAAATAAGTAAAGCTGTTCTCTAGATAAGGTAATCCAAAATGTTGGACTCACTAAGGATCAGACTTGCCTTAAACAATACAGAGTGGGGCAAAAGTATGTTTACATTTGTTTGTATGGAAACTAATACAATAAATAATAATACAAGAATAAATTCTGTATTTTGTATACTCACAACTAGAAATCTACTTTTGCTGATCCCTGTATTTTCATAATTCATCTAGCAAAGGAAGTGTGTTATCAAATCTATATTTCAGAAGACTCTAAAAGCTGTAGTAAAATTCCACTCATACATAGGCAAAATTCAGAGAAATTTTTCAAGGCTATCATGGGGCAAAGAAGTGGCAAAATAATTTTATTGACACACAGAAGCAGTACATTAGAACTTTATCTTCACTCCATGAATGTGAACTGAGAATCACTTCAAATCTTGCCTGAAAATATCAGATTGCTATACTGCTTTAGCCAAAAATGGAAATGAAAAGTAATCAAGACCAACTAAGTATATATTAGCTTATCTTTGTGCACAGCAAAGTTCATTCTTGCCTGGAAAGTAAGTCCATCAATCAGTGGTCGTTTGCTTGAATTCAATACCAACAAGAACCCCCAATTTGGAGTGTTGTGAATAAGGAAACTTTATTCGGTGCCAAACAGTTCAACTGCAATATAGCACAACTGTGAAAAGAGCACGGCCGTGGCACGGCTGTGAAAACAGTAGGGCTGAGGGGACTTCCGGCAAGATGGAGGCATAGGTAGACATGCCGTGCCTACTCACAACCAAACGAGGAAAAATAGCAATTTAAATAAACAAAAACAGGCAGATCCGATAGAAAATCAAACTGAGAGGAAGTCCGACAACCAAGGAGTTAAAGACACATTCATCCAGACTGGTAAGCGGGGCGGAGCCGGGCAGAGAGCACGCAGCAAAATGGACAGGGAGCACACAGCTAACCTGGCAGGGAGCGCGCAGCAAACAGGGCGGAGAGAGTGAGGCAAGACCTCGGTTTGTGGAATGGTACCGGCAACGCTGCAGCTGCCCGGAGTGATCCGCAGCGGGGGTGCCTGACCAAAACACAGCCGACGCCCGGCCCACCCGGACCCAGCGGGGCTAAGACTGGTGGACCGGGGGAGTCATCATTCACGTGCAGACAAACCAGGAGAAAAAGCAGACCGCGCAACCCATCAACTCGGGGAAATAAAGCCTCAAACCATCAATTGAAAACATCTGTGGGGGTTGAGGCGGCAGTGGGAGGAACTCCCGCCTCACAGGAGAGTTCAATGGGGAGACCCACAGGGACTTGGAACTGTGCAGGCCCGTCCACTCACCCCGGAGTCAGCACAGAGGGGCGCAACTTGCTCGTATATAGCAGTGTGGGTGTGGAGAGCGGAGTTAGCGCCATTGTTCTCTCAGGCCCCGCCCCCACAGAAAGCATCACAAAACAATGACGTGGGTTACTCCGCCCTGGTGAACACCTAAGGCTCTGCCCCTTAAAGTAACAGGCGCACCAAGAAAAAAAAATGGCCCAAATGAAAGAACACATCAAAGCTCCAGAAAAAATACAACTAAGTGACGAAGAGATAGTCAACCTATCAGATGCACAATTCAAAGCACCGGTAATCAGGATGCTCACAGAATTCAACAAAAAATTGTCGCAATTACTTGAACAAATGAAGGATAATATAAAGGAAATGAGGGGAAATCTGCAGGGAACCAATAGGGATGAGAAGGAAACTGGAACTCTAATCAACGGAGTAGACCAGCAGAAAGAAAAAAACATCCAACCAGAAAACAATGAAGAAACAAGAATCCAAAAAACTGAGGAGAGGCTTAGGAACCTCCAGGACATCTTTAAATGTCCCAACATCCGAGTCATAGGGGTGCCAGAAGGAGAAGAGGAAGACCAAGGAATTGAAAACCTATTTGAACAAATAATGAAGGAGAACTTCCCCAAGTTGGTGAAGGAAATAGACTTTCAGGAAGTCCAGGAAGCTCAGAGAGTCCCAAAGAAGTTGGACCCAAAGAGGAACACACCAAGACACATCATAATTACATTACTCAAGATAAAAAATAAGGAGAGAATCCTAGAAGCAGCAAGAGAAAAGGAGACAGTTACCTACAAAGGAATTCCCATAAGACTGTCAGCTGATTTCTCAAAAGAGACCTTGCAGGCAAGAAGGGGCTGGAGAGAAGTATTCCAAGTCATGAAAGGCAAGGACCTACATCCAAGAATACTCTACCCAGGAAAGCTATCATTTAGAATGGAAGGGCAGATACAGTGCTTCTCAGATAAGGTCAAGTTCAAGGAGTTCATCATCACCCAGGCTTTATTGTATGAAATGTTGAAGGGATTTATATAAGGTAGGAGGGGATATCAACAGGGGAGTGGGAGGGGGAGAGAGGGGGGAAAGGGACAGAGAATAAGTAGCATAAATGGTAGGTAGAAAACAGACAGGAGGAAGTTAAGAATAGTATAGGAAATGTAGAAGCCAAAGAACTTATGTGTATGACCTATGGACAAAAACTAAAGGGTGGGGAATGGGGGTGGTATGGACGCAGAGGGAAAGAAAGGGGGGAAAATAGGACAACTGTAATAGCATAATCAATAAAATATATAAAAAACAAAAACAAAAACAGTAGGGATACAGAACAGCTCTGGGGCCAGGCCCCTCTCTGGTTACACAGATCTGTTCTGTCAGCTTCATGCTGGTCAGCTTGGTGCTGTGCTGGTCTGCCATGAGCTGTGGTGAGGTCTTTGGGAAATACAGTTTTCATTCTTGGGTGGAAAGGAAAAGCAAGCTTGGCCAACCAGCAGATAACTGGCTTATATGGACAGAAATCCCTGCCCTGGTCCCTGCCCTGGTCCCTGACCTGTCTGTCCTCATGCAAATGAGGACTTCAAATTCTCAGGGTTTGATTGGTCCAAAAGAACTGTTCTGAGCAGTCAGGGTAGCAGCTGCTCTGATTGGTCAGAGCTGCACAGCTCTGATTCGATGGAGAAAGTCTCAGTCCTATTGGGTGAAATAGGATTCCAGGAAACCTTTGTAAGGGCTGGTTCAGATGGCAGAAATACAGTGCAGGCAGGCAGTTCAGTGCCGTGAAAGGTAGTTTAGTGCAGGCTTCTCCGTGAAGTGCTGAGGCCCCTTTGCAGAAATGGCTGCTAGACTCTGCTTTTTCATTTAAGCCAAGTTAGACGCTAGGAGCCCTTAGTAGGTGTCTTCCCCCCTCCACCTCAGGGTTCACATGACTAATTCTATTATAATAAATACTAAAAAATCAGGGAGACACTATTTTTTGAAACTAACCCACCAATAGAGAATCATTAAAAGCATGTGTTTTTGTTTCATAAAGGTTTCTAAAAACATTTGAAAAAATACAGAGTATGTGCTCACTGGTTAAAAAGAAAATTTAGTCATTTTATAAATGCTTAAAAATCACTTTATTTTTAGAATGTTCCCTTTCATCACTGACATCTCAAAGTGCTGTAATTTGAAATGTTTGCATATTGAATGAGCAGAGCACAAGCACTCACAGCAGTAAGAATACTTGCTACTTAAATGTGCCATAAATCAATATGTAATGCAAGGATGCACAACAATGACTCAGAACATTAACTGTACTTTAATAGTAATAAAAATAGTTTAAAAATCCAAAAAGATGCTGAATGGAATGCGCATTGTAGGTTTATTCTCTAGTTCTAGTTCTTTGTTCATTATGTTTAAATGTGATTCTCAAAATAGTGAAATTCATGATTTTAAAGATGTATACATGTATAAAGTCCACACTTTTTAGACAATCTCAGGGAGAATATAATTTCACATGAATAAATATGAATCAAAATTTAAAGAAAAACTAAACTATATCGTTTCTAAATTTGAAACATTTCTACATGTCTTTAAAAACAACAACTTTGTGCACAGTTGAAGTTTTCCTAAAACAATAATGGTTAAGTGTAAAAATGGTATAAGAGTTTCCTTAATATCTAAAACCTAATTAGAAAAGAAATTTCCAAAATTTGGAGGGGAAAAAGGTGTTAGATGAGGTATTTTTTCTTGATTTCTAAGTCCAAAGTTTAGTTTATAGAAAAGGTTTAGAAACTATTTAAGATAAATACACCTTTTCTCAGGATGGACTTGTTTTTCTCCCTGTGTCCTCTTGGAGTCTGCCATACTAGACTGACATAAAAAGACAAATGCTCTTTTATCCATACTAGAAAGGAGTTAATCTCAATAACGCAGTCTTGGTTATTTTGCAGATGACCTCTGACAGCACCCAACGTAAAATCTGTACTGGCCTTCACCCAGCACCTTTGCTCCAGCTGCTGAGTGATGTTCCTTAGGCTTCAGGCTCTTTTCATTGGTCTGCTCTCATGCTCAGAGTTATAATGTTTCCCTCCTGATACCAAAATAGCTGCCTCAGCTCCAAACATCATATTCTCAAACAACAAAGTCAAAAAGCAAGCAAGCAAGCAAGCAAGCAAGCAAGCTCTCAGCTAAGAACATCTCTTCAGGTATCTCTCTTTTTGTTTTCTAGAAGTTCCCCGGCCAATTTCTCTTTTCTCTTTTGTCTCCATGACCACAACTTCATCACCCGTCGCCCCTAAACCAATCACTACAAAAAAGAATGGATATTTCCATTGAGTTAGAACACTCACAATTTGTCCCCTGGGGCTAGGAGGAGCCCCTCTTTTCCTGAGGATATTGGTACCAAATCTCAGAACAAAACTGGGTTCTGTGAGGAAAGATAAGGGAAAGATAGTTGTTTGGTCAGTAGCCAATAACACCTATTACGCCACAAAGATGGGTATATACACCTGAATGCCAATTTACTCATTTACACTGAGAAATATTATTGCAAAAAAAAACTGCACACTCGAGCGGTCTGGCCAACAGAAAAAAGCTCTGAGGGAAGTGATTGAGAAAGCTCCATGGCGAATGCAGAACCAGACACAGAGGAGTAGTTACTTCACTATGCTCAGGTTTATTCCTCTGCCTGCAAAGCCTTTTCTCTTTTTAACCCCCACATATCCTTTAAAATTTGGCGTAAGCGTCATTCCTTTTAGAAAGCATTCTCTGTCACTCCCGCCTTCTCTACCACCTGCACCTCCCACCCACAAGCTGAATTACTTGCCTCTTTATTGTATTACAAGGCGAACTGTGCACAACTGTATCATTACACCTACTCTATTGTATCGTACTTATCAAGTTATGTGTTTCTTCTCTAGCTATGAGTTCCTTAAAAGCAAAAACTGTGCTAACTTGTTTTTATAGATTTAGTGGTCAGCACAGAGCTCACTTGATATAGATATCAAGGGACAAATATTTGTAGTAGAAAGGATAATCACCACCATAAAAGATGTCTAAATCCTACTTCCTGAAACTTGTCGAAATGGTTAATTTTATGTGTGAAATATGGCCAAGTAGTATTCCATTGTGTACAAGTACCACAACTTTTTTATCCACTCATTTGTTGATGGGCACTTGGGTTACTTTCATAGCTCGGCTATTGTAAATAATACACAATGAACATGGGGGTACATATATTCTTTTGAATTAGTATTTTCAGTTTCTTTGGATATACGAAGTCTGTCCAGAATGTATCCAGCTGTGAAATATGAAAAATAGAGACTTTTATTGAAGAAGACATAAGATACAAGAAACATCGTACACAGGACAATGATGCCTTAATCCCCTTCAAAGTAGGCACCTTGGGACCTCACACAGGTCTCCCAATCGCCATCAGCTGCCCCATCATATTTTCCTGAATCTTACTGATGGTCTGAAATCTCTTCCCTTTCAAAGGTGATTTTAGTTTTGGGAAAAGCCAGAAGCCACAGGGCACCAAATCTAGGCTGTAGGGAGACTGAGTTACCTGGGTGAGTTCATGTTTTGCCAAAAAGCTCTGCAGAGACATGATGCATGAGAAGGCGTGTTGTCATGATGAAGCTGTCAATCACCAGTTGCCCATAGCTGAGGCCTTCTGAATCACCTAAATAGTTTCCACGGAGGAATGCTCTATCTTAACTCAAATTGGATATAGATTCGTTGCTTTATTCACTCAGTCATTGCAAATACGATGGCCACACAGTACACCTGCTCACTCAATGGGTTTGTACAACCCCCACTGACTAGCACAGTGAAGTCATCATTGTTCAAACATACGCATTCCAGTCCACTCTCCTTAGCTGCCAAGTTACACTGATGTTGCACAAACCATCCTCGTTATATTAACAATGGCTGAAATTTTTCCAGACAGACCTTGTATACCCAAAAGTGAAATTGCTGGGTCATAAGGCAGTTCCATTTTTTAATTTTTAAAGGAAATTCCATACTGTTTTCCACAGTGGCTTCACCAATCTACAGTCCCACCAACAGTGCACTAGGGTTCCCCTTTCTCCACTCTCTCACCAGCATTTGTTTGTTGATTTATTGATGATAGCCATTCCAACAGGTGTGAGGTGGTCCTGATCTGTGCATGAGATTAACATTCAAATGAGTAAACTCAGAATGCCCTTCATATGTGGGTGGGCCTTGTCCAATCAGTTGAAGGCTTGAATAGAACAAAAAGACTAGCTTCCATGAGCAAGAGAAAATTGTCCAGTAGATTGCCTTCAGACTTTATTGGTACCACCCACTCTCCTGGGTCTTGAGCCTGCTGATCCACCCTGCAGATTTTGAACATATAAGCCTCCATAATCATGTGAGCTAATTCCTCATAATAAATTATATATATTCCATTGGATCTGTTTCTCCAAAGAACCTCTGGCAAATACAGCTGCGAACATATTACGTTACATGGCAAAAAAAGAGTTTGCAGGTGTAATTAAAGATCTAGAGATGGAAAGATTATAAGATGATGTAAATTTACCCAGTAGGCCTGATGTAATCACAAGGGTCACAAGAGACAGAAGTGTCAGGGCAGAAGAGACGTGATGACAGAGCAGAGGTTTAAATGACACACTTGCTAGCTGGGGGGCCAGAGTCTGGCTAAAACAAGGAATAACCCTCCCTTAGAGCTTCAGAAGGATCACCACCCTGTCAACACCTTGACTTTAGTCCAGTGCAGTACGACCGATTTTTGACTCTGACCTCTATAACTGTAATAGATTTATGTTGTTTTAAGTCAATGTGTTGGTGGTAATTGTTACAGCAACAATAGGAAATGAATACAGCGGTAAAGGATTTTGGGGGGATGACAAAATGTGTTAAGTATATAATACATTAGGCTATTGTAATGATAACTAGCATTTACTCTTTGCTTGCTATATACTGGGTACTATTACACATTCAGTCTTGATTCAAATAACCAAAACACGATCAAGATGCTATTATACCCATTTGCAGATAAACAAACCAAAATTCAGAAAGATTAAATAATTTTATGAAAGCACCGTGCCAATGTCTGATATAAAATAGAAACTGGAAATTGAGGCAGGTTTCTAAATTCCAGTGTCCCCAAGATAACTGGAGACATGCAGCTTTACAACAGGGCCTCAGAGGGTGGTTTGAGAACACTGTAGCCTCCCCCAATCTCCGTCAGCATCCCTAAATAACTTAAATAACAGTGAAACTGAGGTGAAGACAGGGTGCTTATTTGCAACTGCAGTTTCAAGACAGCTTTCTAGCTTCTCACGGTGGAGGGACTGCCTTCCAATGTCCCTCCCATAGGAAATTTTGGAGCTGCCCAACAGCCTGTCCAGAGACTGGGTCCTGCTGGGTTCCCATTGTCCATGGGCTGAGACAACCTAAATACTGGGGGCCTGGTTTGCCTTTATTGTCATGTTTTTGTATGCGTATTAATTCCTATCTTTTGGAAGTATTAATTCAATCAATTAGACCCTAACCAGGGCTTCCTCAGGCAATGATTCTGTCTTTTAACATGATTTTACATATCTGTAAGTGCATCCACCACTTCCTACAGATTTTTAAATTTATAGTTAAATGAAACTTTATTTCCAACTTTACATGCTTCACCAATACATTGCCCCAATATATTGCTTACACACTAATTTATACAATGAACATTTATGTCAATGCATATTTATTTAGCAAATCTTTTTAATGAGCAAAGATTTATAAAGTCCGTTCTTTATAAAATACCAATTGAAATAATTAATAAATTATAGAAACTCTGCTAAAAATGTAAATAGATGGAACCACAGGTTTATTTTGAGTTACCGTATTTGCTATAGAAATCCACTGGGACATATTTAACACAACAATAATAGTCCATTTTCATTACTTATGGATTAAATAGAAAGGCTTGTTTCTTTCATTTTCTTTTTTTTTAAGGAAAAGTCACTTTTTTTCATTTTAGAGACTATTAAAACTGTTTTATGGCTGATATACAAAGGAATTAACTGAATGTAATTATTTGACTAATTGTAGGGTAACATTTTGGAACATGATAATTAGAAAAGATTGTGGTTAGAACATTTCTAATATGGATAATTTAAAGTCTGTCCATATAGAATAATGTGAGTGGTCTCATCACTAGTACTCATGACTTCACATCAATATCAGAACATGCTTTTAAATTTGAGAACCATACATTTGCCAACCACACAAAAAGTTTACTTAGAGTACACACTAAGTATAGGTATCTTTACCAGTTTTTCTGTTAAACACATTAATTTACTTCGGAATCTTAAATAGAATGATAAGAAAATTTGTGATTTAGAAAAGTTCCTGCACTGGCCAGGTGGCTCAGTTGGTTGGAGTGTCATCTGCACACCGAAAGTCTTCAGGTTCGATTTCTGGTCAGGGCACATATACTAGGTGGCAGGTTTGATCCCCGGTAGGGATGTGTACAGGAGGCAACCAATAGATGCTTCTTTCTCACATCAGTGTTTCTCTCTTTCTCTCTCTCTTTCCTTCTCTTTATCTCTATCTCTGTCTCTGTCTATCTCCCTTCCTGTCTCTAAAATCAATAAACATATCCTGAGGTGAGGATTAAAAAAAAGAAGAAAGAGAAAATTTCCCTTTTCACTATTTGCTGATTTTTAATCACAAACACAATTTACAGTAGCAAATTTTGAGGAAGAAATAAATTTAATAAAAATGTCTCTAAAATGCTTGTTTGTTTTTACATTTTAAAATCTACAGATAATATTTTTCTGGTTGCTATAGCAAATGGGATTTTTTTTCCTGAGTTCTGTTTCTGATATTTCATTGTTGGTGAACAAAAATGCCTTTGATTTCTGATTAGTGACTTTGTATCCTGCTGTTTTGTCAAATTCACTTATTAGGTCAAGTAGGTTTTTGGTGGAGTGAGTCTATAGGGTTTTCCGTGTACACTATCATGTCATCTGCCAACAGTGACAGTTTTAGCAAGCAAGATATAACCAGAGACATTGAAATAAAGAACAAACTGACAGTACCCAGAGGTGGGGGGGAGAGGGATAATGGGGGAAATTAGGGGAAGGGTTATCAAGGAACATGTATAAAGGACACATGGACAAAGCCAAAGAGGGTAGGATCGAAGGTGGGAGGCGGGGAGGGATGGGGGGTGCAGAGTGGTTGCAGGGGAAATGGAGACAACTGTACTTGAACAACAACAAAAAATAAAAAAAAAATCTACAGAGAATAAATAAATAAGGCAAAAAAAGAATAAATAAAAGCCAATATCTTTTCGATAAACTGTTCATCTTTTCTCTGCAAACCCAGTTTTCAACCTTGACTCCTCATTTCCCCTAATTATGCACTTCCTGTATCAAACCATTCACTGGGTCTTGTCAATTCCATGTCCTTAGTATTTCCATCTCTAGTGCAGCTCTCTTAGCTCATCGTCTCTGCTTGCTTTACTGCCACCGCCTTCTAGATAGTTCCATGGTTTCTTTGCCTCTAATCTCCGCTAGCAAACTCCCACCCACAATCATCCTCTAAAATGCCAGCAGACTAATTATTCTTTGTAAAGTGAAAATCTAATCATGCCATTCTGCTCTTACATCCGTCAACGGATTCTAATAGTTCTCAGAATAAAGTTCAAACCCCAAAGGTTGGCACATGAGACCTTAGACAATTAGGACCCAGTTCAGGTCTCTAACTATATCGTCATTTAACAATAAGAACCTGGAAGTACAAGGACTACATCTTTCTTTTTCATGATCAGCAACAGTTTAATGTAACCATAGCATTTCCAGTATTCTCAAATGGGTACAATATAAAACCTGTCATAAAAATTAGTAAATGATGTGAGGTAGAATACATTTTAATACTGGTACAATGGTAATAGCAGCTTTACAAATATTTATCTATAGTATTTCTAT